>SHCU01000240.1:81590-106852 GCA_004307685.1 Ceratina australensis | reverse complement strand
GACGCGTCATTTACCACGGCCGAAACCGGTTGGAAAAAATTAGCGACGTTTAACGGCGATTAACCGTGTCGACGATTGTTTGCGAGCCACGGAATGCCTCGAGGAATCCAGCAACCCGATTCTGTTTGCGAATCGTACGCTGCCTGTCACGGATTTCAAATGTTTCCTCGATTAAAAATCACCGTTGACGCATTCCAAACTGTTGCGTCGCGAACCTGCCGTGTCATCGTTCATTTTCTAAAGCGAAACTCAGCTTAATTGGAAACTGTTTCAACGCCGATTCTTTGCCTGGAAAAATCAATTTGTGAATTCGCATAGAATTTCTCTGTTCCGTCGGTTCGAACGAAATACCTCTCGAGGTGTTCGTTATATCGTTATTATTGTTTACGCCTCCGTATTATCCGATAAGATATTTCACGCGGATCGATTGCCTCATCGTTGCGAAGTGATCGTAGAGAATCCCAGGAAACGTCGCGTAGCAGTCAATGGACGTAACGTACACATGTAAGTTACCGGCAATCTAGCTACAACTCGCGACGCGTTGCCAATTAACTCGGGCGTTATTACCTTTTATCACGTAACGTTTAAAAAACGTCGAGGCGACGTTCAAAGAGCGTTCGCAGTACAGTATAGATTCTCGTCCGTTAAATATCTCAATTTTACTGGATTATATCTGGAGATGGAACATCGAAACAAGTTTTTATATAATGTGCACGTAGACCGGATTTTATGGATTTGTAAAAACAGACGTTTTCTTTTTACCGTAAGGTGAGATCAGAGGATGAACATGTCGCAACGATATGTCTATCTAAACTACATTCTTTTAGTGATCTGATAATCTCTCACGTTCGGAAGAGTAGACGATCCGAAAATCAGGTTCGAACTTTTTCGATGAAACTTTTCCGGTCACATTTTCCAGTTCGACCCGCGAGAGACACAAACATAAATTGTCCCATCTAAAACCGTTTATCCGGGGAACGGCGCGTGGAAAATGGAGCTCGTTTCCGCGCGGAGTTTTTCCAGTGGGAAACTCGGATGGAGATAGAGAGGCTAACTTCAAAAGAACTGGTTCGCGACCATCACCGTCGTTTATTCTTCCTCTTCCGGTGCCATCTCCTAATGGAGGCTGTCAGGCTTTGAAAACTGTGCCAACCGTGCACGGTCTGGCTGCTCTGATAAAACTGTCGTCGTCCCGGCCGGTTCGATTGTCTGCTTTGACTTCGCGACGTCTGGCCCGAGTCTAAACAGAGGGTCGACGAACCTATCTCGCGATAAGAATTTGGTCGCAACGGAATCATCTGATTAACAAAGCGTATCGTCACTCTGGGGTATGAGCGTAGTAACCCAATTTTAAGACACATTTTCAAATGTTGTTCTTTCAATGACTGCTAATTAAAATATAGTCGTCGATTTTAACTTTTTTCTATATTTTTGAATTGTGATGGATAATGGGTTAACGATGTTTTCTTGTGGATGGTATTAAAGATTCTTTAAAACGTTGATACCCAAAGTGATCTGTATCGATCTCAAGGGGCCGACGATGACCCGCAAGGGAATCGTGTCAACCAAAAAAAATTGGAGCTCTGTGAGATATAAGTGGGGATCCACGATAGTGGATCTCATTTGAGCAGATCGTGATTTTAATTTGGCTCTCTATGCATAGAATATTCACACACGCTATAATACAACAGATTTATTGCTTAATTGTTACGCGAAAACGTAACACTACGGTTTTGTATACACGATCGGATCGTATTTGCACGTATTGTTTCTTGCCTAATCTCGGTTCCACGAAGTAACGAATGCAGTTTAAGCGACGTTAAAAAACTTTTTACGGCTTCGACGCAACTTCCGTGAATCGTGTCGTAGATAATTCTTTACCTCCAATGCTGCCGGTTCGAACGGCGAAAACGTTCCGTCAGGACTTCTGTCGCGTAACAATTGCTCGATTAACTCGACCTGACGCAAGCAGCTCGTTCCATGCGAACGGAATGGCAATCGTGCTACTCGAAAGTGCTTTTCCAAGAAGCTCCAAGATAGCATCAAATATAATTTTCAGATTTCTCATTTAATTTTGGTTCGCTACTGTTTTCATGTAACGGCGCGTACAACCTTAAACAAGCAACGATGTACCTTGTCTTTCTCGCAATTGGTTGGCAACGTATTCCCGATGGTAATTGATCTTGTGATTAGCGAGGTTTCGTTACAGATAAAGGAGATCCGATTTCTTATCGTCGCTTTCTCTCGCACAATTGACGTCGCGCGGCTTATCTCCAAGGTTCCTTCAGCTTCACTCCGCTACTCGTGACTTTCATTTCTCGCCGCGCCGGTTTCTTACCTCTTTACATGTTACCGCGTCGCAGTTATTATTTTAAAAGTCTGACTGGTACGGGAGGACGCGGCAAAAAATCATCCGACGTCGAGATAATAGAGTATCCGGCGACGAGATAATAGGGTGTCCGGCGCGCAGTAAAAAATACTCGGTATCTCTGGGAATTTCGAACCTTTCAGAAGCGAGGAACATGTAAAGATTTTCCGCCCGGGCAACGGAGTTATCCACGAACGACTCGCTCGGCCGTGGAAATCGTATACCTGGCCCCTCCTAGCCGAGATTATCGCGGTGGAAAATCTTGGTCGACGCGAACTTCTATCGATACGGCCGTGTTCCCCTCTATGGTATTGGTGCCTCCACCGAGGGACGCTTCTCGGATCGTGGAATAACGCGGTTCGGGGAAGTTTTCGGAGCAGGGAACTCGTCCCTATCGATTAGCCGGCTCCGACTTTTCCAACGCCGCTTCCACCGGCTCTTCGATAAACTGATTTCTCGCTTATCTCTCGGCTCGCTGATCTACGTTATTCGAAATTATCAGCGGGCCGATTCTACGCGATTATAAAATTACTACTATCGCACGCATTAATTATTCTCTCTTTAAATTAACTCTCACGAGCGAAACGTTTAAACATATTGAACACATTGTAAACACCGTTTCGTTGCTTTAGGGGTGAAAATCTGGGATTGATTTTTAAGATACGAGTAACCTCTGCCAGCGAATACCAAATCTACAACGCATCAAATTTAGAAAATACCTAAAAATCCACGAATTGATTTGTAACAAGTACTTTAATATATTCCGACAAACATCTGTATAACAATACGCGAAAACGTAACACGATATTTTCCATAACAATTTGTCGAATCGAAAGAGATCTCGATTTCGGTTTTACGTTATCGGCGGCGAATATCTTGGGTGCGTGGTAGGTTTCGTAATCTGTCATTGTCGTGTTCAGAATTCGAGATACGGGTTGGTTCCCCTTAAATTAAACCGAACGGAGAGCCGCTCGCTCCCCGCGGAGCAGGGGCGAGGGAGGGTTGAATGCGAAGACGGCGAGGGTGGCGTTCGATCGGCAACAGGCGGTAGAATGATTTCAGATGTCATTGTTTACGGTTTCTTCGGGGTTCATCCCCGGCTTTGTGCCGAGCCACCCCGAAACCATTACAGCACCCCTGCAGTTAGGCTCGGCCGAGCGTTTTTGACACGCTTCGTAGTTGGACACGTGTGCTCTCGTTTCTACAGGCGCGACCAAAAATCATTTCTATCAGCTGTTCTTACGCTCGCTCGTCTTTCCCTCGTTATCTCGGTAAACATTTTAAATCTTGTTTCAATAAAAGAAGGTTAAAAAACAAGATTGAATTCTTGGTTTGTAACTTTACGGAATGAGCGTAATTAATAGGGTGGAGTTTAATTCGGAGATTAGGGGTCGCGTGCCTCCTTAATTGTTTCCATAAAATTGGTCAATTATGCAAATTCGGCTTTTTACGCAGGGTCTGCGAGAGCCGATAGAGTACAGTCGGGTATCGGTATCAGGCTCGGAGATCTCGCTTACTTATTCATTTATGCGCGCACGCACGCCCGATCGTTTTCCTTCCACGCCACCCGCGCGTCCACCACCGCGTTTCTTCGTCGTTCCACTTGGCAACTTATTTCTCTGAAAACTGTGCCACCAAGTCGCTAATCAAACTAACTCCAGAACTAACGAGTTATTGGCTATCGTCGAATCTCCTTTCAATCGAGGTCGGGCAAATCTTATCTTTGGCAACCGCAGAACCCGAATGCTCGATTGTCCGATGCCGCATTCAACAAACTGTATTTCTAGCCTCCGGGTGAATTGTATCTGGTTTCGCTGTCAGCCAGAATCGCGGAGTTTCTGCCAACAGAGGCAACTTCCATCCCAGGAAGTTAACAATTTGTAAGTTGTCGAAGGTACAAGGTGAAACGAAAAAGGCAATACTTACGGTGTCGGTTTAACAATTTGTTTTATCATTTAAACGTGGTATGCATTCTGCTTTTCTTATTTCTATTTTTCACACATTCAATTGTTTCTTTGAATCCGTTGAATCTTACTCTGACAGTATATCTTACCTTTGCCAACGGCTAGAGCTAGGAAAGGTGAAAGGTCCCATACTTTTGGCCAATGGTATAACCGAAAGGGAATGTCACGATTCCATAGAGGGTGTCCCCGAATTACCAGACACCCCGTACATCATGGGAAGGAAAAGGGAGGATCTCGGCGTACGGAGTCCCCCATCGCGAATGTTTTACACGGGAGAAAGGGAGTTATCGATTTAATTCTCTGGGAAAACTCGCGGGGGAAACTCGACGTCGACGTTGCCCTTTGTTCGGGACCGACGGCCTCAAAGCTTGAAGAAAAATTTTTCTCATATCAGCCCGTGCAATATCATAACGGAGTATTTTCTAATGATCTCGTTAATCCATTGCGATTAAAGGGTCTCAGTTGTTTCATCACAGACTTTTTTCAAAGGAAACATCCTGTCATAGACTGCAGTTTTTCAATATAAACTGTAAATAATGCAAGATACAAAAATGTAAAGAATATCAATAGCAGAATGTGTATTACAATATTATATGATAAAGCAAACATCTGTTTAAGTCAGAGTTACTACAATCTCACAGTGAATACTTCGTCATTATTCTTCTTTGCTAATAATTTCCTTATTGAATCTGCAATCTAAGATAATAAATAACTTGAGCCGGAGACGAGGTGGCGGTGTACTCCGCGCTTATTGTTCTCTCGATGGTGGGCGAGCAAGAGCCTGTACACGCATTCCTTGGCCACCGGATTATACCAGTGCTATATACAATGTTACGTACGCGTGTGCGTTTCCACGCGGAGACGCGGTCATTCAGATGCATCCCGCGTGCGTTTCTCTAACACGCTGGAAGGACCGGAAGCTGGCTCGTCGTGCGTGCACCGTCACGCGTATCCGGAGTTCGCCTATCGAGGCCCTGACACTTCCACGAAAGGGCACGAAACTGTCTCTTTACTCTTCTCATGCGTGGTTTCTTTCACTCCTTTTCGGTATCGCTAGCAGAATTTTCCGTCGTCATGTACATTAGCTATGGTTCAGTGATCTCGTAATTATAATGTGATATCAAATATCGTGTAGCAACTGTACGCGTACAGTAGGATCCAATTCCAACTACGTTCACAGAGAGCCATCTGCGCTGGAAATCATAATATTTGCCCAATTCGTTTCCCGTAGCAGAGCTCCCTTAAAAGGCCTTGATACCGCTTTAATCCGAGATAGCACAGTTAAAGTAGGTACGTTCTGTCTTGTTCGCAGCTGTTTACAATTGGCGAGGCGACGCTCCCAGGTACGGCCTCCCCCTGGAAATCGGAGAGACGGTGCAGATCCTGGAGGAATGCGCAGGTAAATCCGTAGGGCGCTCGTGTTTCATCGGGACGGTAAAAGACCGTTATCGATTTTCCAGGCTGGTATAGGGGTTTTTCGACGAAGAACCGCGCGGTCAAGGGGATCTTCCCCAGCTCGTACATTCACCTGAAACCGTGCAAGATCGAAAACGAGGGGCTGTTCGAGTCGGTGATACCTCTCGAGGACCCGGTCGTCCGCGAAGTAACCCTCGTGCTACGAGAATGGGGTGGTATCTGGAAGCGACTGTACGTGGTGAGTGAGCTGTTTGTTCGTACTCTCCGACGCTGCCGCGGTCCCCTTCGACGTTTCTCCGTTTTGCAAAAGAATAATCTGCCCCGAGAAACTTTAATGGAAAAGGGTCTCTTCCCACGGTCGAAAGATTCTTACTGCGAACCATAGATATTTCCGTGCCGCAGACTGTTAACGACCGAGGCTCCCGCTTCGTACCACTCGCGGCTCGATGAAATTACAATGAAAGAGGCGCGAGAGACAGGTCAAGAGCCTTGGACGGGTCTGCTTCGGATCGTTACTAATTTAAATGTTTTCGCTGATACGAACTCAGGAGCGGGAGAACTACAAGTTCAACACGCTGCGGAAAGTGATGCGGGAGCTGTTGGAATGGCGGCGACAACTTCTGGCCGGCACGCTCACCACCGATCAGACCCGGGAGCTGAAGCTGCGTATCATCAACAAGGTGGACTGGGGAAACCGGTGAGTTATCGCATTGTTACAAACTGCTATCGCGTTCGCCGACATACTCGATGGAATTTATTGACCGATTACGAGCTTCCTCCGATCGTTGCCTCTCGCCTAATTCGTTGAGACATGGCACGGAGACCGATCAGCGTTGGGAGTTGGTCCGGGTTTGACGCGACGTATAGAAAGAGTATACCTTTATTCTACAATTTGTCTTCCTGTTCGTTCCCGTTACATCAATGTTTGTTGGCAGTCTTCGCGTTTACTTCCTTAATGAGCATTCGCGTACGGCTCGACGCATCGAAACACTCGATAAATTCTAAATATAATAGAAGGCACATCTGGTCTCGTTCAACTTAAACGACTAATCAATATATAATATATATCACTTGGAACTTGCGACTACTAGCAGATACAACATACTTTACGAGCTACGTATTAACTACTGGATAGTCACGAAGTTAATTGTAAGTTGCATATACTTATGTCGGCAGCATTATATTATATTCCCGCTTCGGTTAATCCAAGCGGGACGTGGAAACGAACATGAGCATCGAATAGTAATACCACGCTGCTGGTACGTCAGCGCTATTATGCTTCTTTCGGGGGAACCCGATTCGTTTTCATTCGACGCGTTTCCTCGTCGAGTTTCAACGAACGAGCTTCCGCCGATGTTGGAAACATCGTTAGGTGCTCCTAACGATACTCGAAATCAAACTCTTTGTACAATTTTTGATATAAGTAGAAATGCAAACACACGAATATTAAATTGAATAAATTCAAATATTCAAAATACTTATCTTAATCTACTGATAAATCTCTGTACCAACTAAAATTTGATATACATATATATATATAAACTATCTATCTATATGTATATTTATTCTAATTTCTTTCGAAGAGATTCGTGGATAAATATTGCTGCGCGTAGCTGGGAATGCTCGCAAGTAAAATTTTGAAACGAGAAATGTTCAAGTGAAAATAAACGTACCATCGTTCGCGTATACTTCGTTATGACGATTGCACCAATTAAACGCGGGTAGACCGAGATTCGATAGGACGGTTCCGTCTTACACTATACATATTATATTGCGACGGAGTAGGTGGGAGCTTGTTTATACGAGCAGTGTATAATTTACTTCCAGCGTATGATAACATTCCTCGACTTCTTTGTAACTATACAAAGTTTTAATCCCAAAAAACTGTTCTACGGTCCGTCTCGAGTCGAAACGAAAATAATTTGTTTCGTAGGCAATACGAACGTAATGATCCAAATATCTACTAATCATGTAATTCGATGAAACAACATCGCAATCGGTCGAATTGAAAACGATGTCAATGGAGCGTGGAACGAAGCTCGACGCGCTCGGTAAAAGGCACTTATTTCATCACGATGCGCTCGTTTATACGAAAAGGAATGCGAACGAGTAGGAATTCGTGTAACGACGCGACATTTTCGAAAGAATCAAGAGAAAATAGCAGCGTTCACGTTGTGTTGCCCTCGCGTGCTCGCCGCGTATATCGTAACCCTTAATCACGGGGTGGCAAACGCGATAACTCGATGCAAGAGCGTTCAAGTTAATCGAGCAACGGTTGTTGTTCACGTGAAATTCGGCTTACTACATAATTTATCAGCAATAAACGACCGGTGCGTACGCGTTAGCCGTTACCGGTTATCGCCTACGTTACATGTTCCTTCGATGATCTAACGCTAGTTCGTGCTACGGGCGGTGTTAACGCAATAGCTCGCACTATTTCTGTTTAATCTCCTTTAGCTGTCCCCGGGCGCGTTAAGAAAATGGCAAGACTCTGTATCTCTGGCTGACGCGTTTTCGTCTCTCGACAGCGGTAAGCCCATTTCCGGAATCACCGTAGCTAATATATCACAATACGTAGAAGGCAGAGATAAAGTTGAAGAGGGCGCGAAGAGGGAAACGCGTTATATCTCGGTGTCTTTCGCGTATTTCTCGATCTCCGGGTAAATAGGTGACATCTCGAGGGTGCTGGGCGCCGATGGGAGCGAGGTCGGCGACGCGCCGCTCGTCGAGCCGACGTTCAGCAGGCGGCAGAGCTCGTCCAGTACCTCGTTGAACATCATCACGTTCATGTTCTGTCCCAGCAGATGAAGCAACAGGAAGTCGCCGACCTGGAAATTTACACGCGAAATGATAATAATGGATGCTCGTCACGAAACGTATCATAGACCGCGATCCGCTCGTTACTTCGAGAAACGAGTCGTGCAACAACACGATTGCATCGGCAAAATATGAGATCGTAGGTGAGCCTGTAAAATATATATGATGCCAACGTTTACCTGAGTCTTTCTAATGAGCGCGCTCACGCTGGCTGACGTGCCGAACTTGAAACGTTTCTTGAGGATAGTCTCTCGCGTGCTGGGCAATAGAACCACCGCCATGCTGTAGAGCAAAGCTAGACCCGAAAGTACCGCGAGTAGGATGAACCAGAACCAGAGGAAGATATAAATCTTCTCGTTGAGAATGTTCAAGGCGAGGACACAGAGAGCATCGAACTTTTGAATGGTCCCTGAAGCACCGAATTTGTGGAAAGTACATTTTGTTACGCGCGGGAAGACCTCGACCATCGGGTCGCTGCGCTGTTCTTGATTCATGTTGCTGAACTTGAGCACCTCTGTGCCATACGATAGGAAGGCACCACCCAGGAAAGTGTCGATGAAGAATATATTGCTCACCTGAAACACGTTCAATTGAATAGAGATTAAAAAATGAATTTACTCAAGTAATAACGCGTAGAGATAAACGGAGTGCCAAATTATAATAAATCCGGTCTTTTTAAATTCGTTGATCCTTCTTCATTAAACGCGGGTATGAACGAGGAAATTCTGATTCACGAGAGAGGAGTTACGCGGCGTTTGAAAAGAGTAATTTTCGTCGCATGAAAGGCAGAAAGGAAACGCGTTAAAGCGCTTTCATGATCGTCCCGCAAAGAGGAACACGGACGATTCGTCGACGGCGTACTCACCACGTTAACGAAGTTGAGGGCCTCGCAGAAGAAGTAACCGGCGGCGTAGGTGTTGTGCAGCGTCAACGTGTCGAACACGTATTTAGCCAGCCGATGGGCCTTCGCCTGGCGCTCGTCCTTGTTATCGAGCATGGCGCCCCTCATGCCCTCGGATATCATTCTGACCTTGCCCTCTTCCCACTGCTTCCACATCCAGTGGGGCACGTAGAAGAGGATACCTTGGAAGAACAGCATGAACGGCACCCACTGGTAGTACGAGTGGTACCTCTTCTCCCCTACGTCGGTGCCGAGGCCCGGGTGGGCCACGTGAGTCCCGACCTGCTTCGCGGCCTGATGCGGCAGGGTGAACGTGTACGTGATCCAGCAGTACGTGTTTATCACGTTCTCCGCTACGCCGCCGTCGCTGAGACAGTTTATCGGATCACCTGCAAACCAATCGGCATCGATCACTCGCTCCGTTCTTTTCGAGTCGACGACTTTGCAATTAAATATATTGTACCTCATGTAAAATATATTTATGGAGGAAACATATTTTTACTATTTGCACTGACTGATTATTTATAGTGTGTCACACGATCTCTTTCTTGAAATTGCAATGGATAGCAACTCTGCCTTTATCGTAGTGCGTATATTTTCCCTCCCGACTGTACAAGTAGTATTTCTAATTTTTGTAGACGCAATTAATGAAACACGTGATAAAACCCGCTTTTTATAACGAGGTCGTCGAAACGAGAGTAACGACGTTAGTTTCTATTCGTCCGATTGTGAACACGTTAACGTGTTTAAGATTACGCAACTGACATGTGTGCGAATCTTTAAGCGGGCACGTCCGCAAATCTGTCCTGCAGGCCCCTGCATGATGAGCGACTGTTACAGCCTCTCTGATAAGTAAGCACGTGGTGTCCTCGAAACGGGACACCACCGGTTTAATCGCGGCCGTCTGCTCGCCCTACGCATTTATGCAACCGTAGTTGATCTACGACCCATTCTCGTACCCACAGATAAGATCATTTTTCTCTTTTAATTCATTTACAGAGTGACCGCCGGGAATAGAGATAAAGCGAGCACTTATATTTAGCTCCATGTCTGAATATCGTTCCGCAAAATCTTCGAAGCAACGAGAGCTAATTTAACAAAACTAAAATTTCCATGCGATTCGAAAATCGTCTGCAGCTAGCTAAAGCTTTGCACAATCGTTAGGAGCCTCGCCGTAAGTGGAAAAATAAACACTGTCCGTAGACAAAACATTCATTCCCACGTGAATGTTCTGCCATCTACGTTTACATTTACAATTGACAAGTAGAAGTTTAAACAGGTGAGAATGTTGCAAAATAGATACTACTCACTGACCCGCATTAGTATTCGAATACATTGCGAAGCGGAATAATTTGTCCCATATTAGGCTAAGGAACATTAGAATGCTTAGGGCTAATATTTCTCTCCTACTATTTGTTCCGTTTTGAAATATTAATAGATTGATTTTATTCGGAATAAATTCATATCGCGTTTGGTCACTACTGTTAAAATAGGAAGAACTTACCTATTAAGTTGTTCGCGGAAACGATGATGCAACAGGCGAACAGGATGGCTGCGGTGATCCTGTAGTGCGCCCTGAAGATCATGTTGTCGATAATCGCCTTGTCCACGAGGTATCGTACCTTGACGAACCCGGCGACCGCCGAGACCAAGCCAAACACCGCCATCGCTGCTGATTTCGATTACCGTGTTCCTGGAAGGCAAACGACATTGTCTCGATGAATCAAACGCAGTGGGTAACGGAGCAACAACGGGCACACTTCTGATGTCAAGCTGCACAAGGAAATCGTACGTGAAAGCGATTTGAAGTCTTTGAGACAACTTTGGCAGCAGAGCTATTGTCGCTCGCGGTTCGCAAAGGTTACAGATTTAAAGAGATGAAATGAACACGGTTACCCGACACTCATCTCCTGGTTCGAACGATCCCGGGATCTACAGCGAGCGCGTACTACCTACGTCGCACGGGTAAATCGCGATCGAACCGAGTCTTTGTCATCGATACGGCCGCCAACGCGCGAGCCATTTACATTCTCGCCGAGTAAGTTACACCGCGCACAGGACGGGTGAGTCAATGTACTTGGTAACGAACAAGAAAGCATACAGGGTAAATATGCTCGCGTGACGTTGCGCCGCGAGTAATATGTTAGATTTTTAATCGTCTCGAATAACCTTTTCGCGATACCCCGTGCAATTAGCTATAATAATGCACTTGACAAATTTGTCGCAAGATTGAAACAACTGCCGGGCACATTATCGATGCAATAATTCATATCACCTGATCAACGTGATATCGATATGAAACTAGGCCATGGATTTTATTCTGGAATCATAAACATATAAAACTGACGAGGATATAAAATGCTGATAAAGATTCTTTCAAACTGACACTCGATGCATTTAACTTTGCATAAAATTGATAATCCAGAAGAATGAGAAAAAGATGTAGAGATACCAATTAGATAAATCGTAACGCGATCATATCGTCGTTTCGCATTTCCTGCCGGATTCGAGGAGCACCAGTAGCAAGGGCTGCAGCCGGAAACGGCAGATGTACGCGAGGATCGATATACGTAACGCACTGGCCCCGGGCCCCGAGCTCTTCAGACCGTGGATTGTTCTCGGTGGCGAAACAAAAGCGTACCTCGGGGCTCGAGGGCCAAGAACCGCCGCGCCGCGGCCACCGACCGCGACCAACGACTTCAACCATACAGGATTTTCGTCTTCCAACCATTCCCTCATTTTCCCACGGCAAAAAATTTCGATAAACAATGCGATCCTTTTTAAGGACCGTAGGAAGAAAAGTTCCTCCTTTAAGTAGCGGATCACACGAGTCACGGGAATTGTTGGCCAAGTTTTACATAAGAACGCTGCGACGAGCCGAGATCGTTGGAACCAACGCGAGCTAAAATAGCTGCTTGGAGGACGTAGAAGTTTATTAGTTAATTAATCGACAGCAGACGAGGCACGTGCCGTTCAAGGGGGTCAATTCGCAACCGTGCAGGATTGCCAGCGTCGAGCGTTGACTACCCGGACGAAACTAACGTCCCGATTTCCAGTGAACGTGCAGACGTACGCTGTAAATGCGTCGGACATCTGCACTTCCCAAAGTCTAATGTTACGAGCTGACTACATACGAATTTTTTTTACAACGAATACTGTCTACCTATCAGCACGTGCGCGTTCAGTATGTAATTTCAGATCTGATTCTCTATGCCCGTACAACGTGACGGCTCAAAGTGATCCGTGACGTTTCCTTATAATTCCAATCGCTTTGATCGTTGCACCGTCAATGTATTCGGTCTGGAGCAGATTATAATTTTATTCCAGGTATGCGAGATAATCAGATTTTCTTCGATGAGGAAAAAATAGAAGCAAAAAAAATGTGGTACTCCGTCATTATTTCTTATCGGTATACCGCGAATCTTTATGCAAAGTATGGTATTTGTAATGCCGACGTAGAAAATGAAATGTACATAGGAATTTCTTTTGTATTTTAAAAATCATAAATGTCCCAATTACTGTTCACGACACGGTTATTAGTCACTGGCTTAAAATGATAAAATTATACAGGAGAAAAAGCCGGTGAACAGAAAATGGAACATTTACTACGTACATTTTACTCTCGATATATTCCATCCTCGAAGATCAAATTAATTTCTTATATTTTCTGCACACGCAATTTTTCCATAAATTCATAAAATCCACCTGTCAGCAGCCTCGATCGGGCTAACGTTTTTCATTGCGATTCAAGCCCGCATCATATCGCAGACATTCTCTGTGAAACAATTCTTCCTGGCCTTTCATCCTCGGGTTTTATGCAAATACATGCATACATTCTGCGCACGGCGAAGTACCGAGTCGAGAGTTTTCGAGACAACTATATGCGTTTTACAATTCCTTCTCCGCGCTTCTCCGAAATGTTCTCGGTTAACGAACACACAAGTCAAACCAGTTATACTCGGCCGCTTCTCGTAAAACGGTGCTACGGGAGGGGGAACGACCGCGGTTTTCGCCGTGTCGACTCGCGTTGAAAGTGGACACGCTGACACCGTACCTGTATATAGAAAACGGCCACAACGATTATTCAAACAATTCATTAGAACTTCCTACAGGACTTATTTCACCTTTTAACGCTAGAATTCACGCTTTTCGCACGTAAATTACGTAAATTCCTTCATTTCATTTGTTCTCTTCGCTAGAATCTCTAATATGTACGCAATTAGTATTACAAGCGTTTTATCACATCGTTTAAATGGATAATTGAATATCGTTCAGCTGTGCATTTAATTGGATCGTTAATCGAAATTTCATGGGATCTCGAAACGATTTCTTGGCGAGCTTCTGTCCGCGGTAATCAACCGGCGTTAACATTGGAGATTGAAGGCACGGATCGGAATCCCGAGTAGCCGCGAGACGGTGGTTTTTCAACACGGCTAGCATGACCGCAACGGGTAGCTTCGCGTATACGAATCGTTGGTATCGGGTTCCAAGCCCGGACCCTCGGAGGAAACAGGTTTTGGTGAACCCGATTGGTTCCTTATTCGGTGAAACATCATGAGGTCTGCTCGTGGCTTCGAGCAACCAGCCTCTCTCTTTCCAGACTACTTTTTATCAAACGATTTCCACATTATATTCTTTTTTAAATGAAAACATTTTTAAACATTATTTTCCTTTATAATCTGAAGTAAACGGCAAAGCTAAAAAAACAAGCGTTTTATCACATCGTTTTCGATTGTAAAAAAGATTGTTCAAAAGATGTTGAGTCAGGTTTCATCTTTACTGAACGCAACACGCGGTGCGTCAGAAGATGAGCCTTCGAGCTCGCTGTAAACCAGTGTTCTTAATTTGCACGGAATTTATGCGCGATGCCACACACGGGAGAATCGATAATTGCGGCCGGGTAGGCATGATTTATGCGGCCGCGGCCGAAGCTAATGAAGGATAATGCCGGCGACTGCGAGCCGTTAGCGAGGAGCTAACCGCCAGCCACCGAGATTTACGATCGTCTTAACAATTAGGCCGGATAGGATAAACGAGCCTCTGAATTTATCCGGATTCAATCGCCCTTGCGCGTATGTCAAACTGGTCGATGAATTGCGCGAGCCTATTTAACCGATCACGGCGAGAACGCACGGTTAAAGGGAATTAAATCTCGTTCGATTCAGTCAGACAGTTTTCCCGTTCGAGTAACGAGTTCATTCATCGCTCGCGTATCGACCGGACTGGAAACGCCTCATGCATTTTCATCGGCCAGCGAAAAGATCGCCGACCTTGATTAATTACGTTCAGCATCTCCGAAATGAGATTAGTTCGCCTTATGGCGGTCTTGGATAATGAAAACGCGCGATTCTCATCTTCCATGCAAATGCAGTTGACTCGTTTTTCCAACGGGAAATTGCTTTCTCTGCTACCGTGGCTTCTCTACGAGAAATTAAAACGTTACTCTTAATGTAGTAATTGAAAAGATGCTCCCAAGATATACGACTGGTTTTCCTTCTAACCTTTGCCCTCGATTACTCTAACGGTTCGCGAAACGCGATGACTACGATCGCGTAGGACGTTTTCTCCAGACGTGAAGACGTAAGGACGAGTCCAGGAACTCCGCGCGGAAACAGGATTTACAGTTACCACTCAGCGGCAACCACGCCTCAGAATTTTTAAGAGCCAACTCGATCGCTCGATTGTGCTAGAAATTCTAAACCGGCGAACAGGACACGGGGCATCGATCGCTCTTCATCGATGGAGAAACCATTGGCATCCATCGAATCGCGAGACACGGCGATATTATTTTCAGACTGGATTTTATCATTTTATCCGTCGTAAACGGACGGGTAGAATATCAACCGAATACGTACTGCGAAGAGTTTTCTTGATTGTCTACCATAAATGAAAATCCGCTGTCTAGGTATTTCTTACTTTCACGGTAGGAGAATAAAAGGAAAAAAGGGACGACGAAGTTGAATGTACGGTCTGTCCCCGATACGTGTTGACCTCAAGGGAAACACGGGAACCCTCTCAGTCGTAAAATTATTCGGTAAACACACCTTGTCGTTCTACCGAACAAACTTTTCTCTCTACCTACCGAATCCTCAACCTCGCTGCCCGTTCCCTTGTGCCCCCCGACCATTCCCGCTATACATTTCTCAGAATATTCGTTCAAAAAGTGTCCCTCGCCGTGATAAGAGAAACTCTTGAGATCGAACGAGGAAACACGAATCGGATATCGCGGCCTCCAACGAATCGACGATTTATTACAGGTTGCAGCAGGAAAATCGTCGGCTTTCACGAGCGCGCACCATGAAACTCGTTCAAGGATATATCGAACAACGGTCGGCGAAGTTTCAGTGGATCGGGCCGAACGCCGATTATCGATGATTATAAACTTGCTCGATACGTCGCCGTTGATATCGTCGACGAACAATATTCCCGCGGTGAAGGGCGTTTGCCGAGTGAAAGGTGAATGCTGCAACGATTTTCCAGCATCGATCGTGGAAGATGAAAAAACCGTGATGCAACTTTTCTACTGTAAAAGTAGTTTCACGTTTACTACCGAGATGATATTGAATTCGCTGCCGAGGTGTCTGTGGAGAATGATATAATGATGAAATTAAGTCTTTTAATCTGTTAAACATCGTATTAAGCATTTTCCTATTGATACTCTATGCGCCCTTGAGAACTACCCATATACCCGGAAATGGCAGGTTCCTGGGTCGATTTTAAACAACATTTTTCTTTGGCAAAATGTTGAGAGGAACCTCCCATTCCCGAGCGTATGGATAGTTCTGAGATACCTTGTATATGCCCTCTGCGCCTCTAACGTACTCACGTTTAGTATGAATGCGTGAAGTCTGGAGATGACAGTGAACGCAGGGATCTGAACTGGAAATGGAAGACAATGCAGGCAGGGTATCGCTCTCAGATAAAGTGCTCTCGTTTGTTTAAGCGATACTCTACGCTGTAATTCCGGAAATGAGTGTACAGTAGTATCCTCCTTACGTTTCGTGAATCATCATGCACAGTCCACGTTGTTTCTACAAACGGGAACGCGCGATGGATGTGTATGCAGTAACCTAAAGAGCACGATGAACGAGGAAACTGTTGACCGCGATACGTGTATCGCATTTTATGGCACATTACCTCCTAGATGTTGCATCAACAGTGCATGGCACTGTAAACTATTATTTTATTGCAAGTGTACGACTATCGTGCATAAATATTTAGGACGTGTTTTACAAAGTTTATAATTATGACATTCGCATCGTTTATTCCACTCGGTTAAGTATCTATGGTTGTGTCGGCAGTCGAGACATGTGGTAAGAAGATTCTACATCCACTGAAGCGATAAACTTTTACCATATTCATTTTCTTTTGCTACTTTCATACATTATGATGTAACAAATTTTTAATGTCGTCGCGAAGATTTTTTTGCAGTTCAATAATCATTGAAATATAGTTTGCCTTTGTTTCTCCTTAAGAGCTCATACATCTTTAAGAGGATGTATCTGTTTTGCTCGAAGTTGAAAATTGTATTGTCAGTTCACGGGGGAGATCAGAGCCGTTCGTTCGATCCTGTAAGGGATGGGATTCCGGATAAACCAGTTTTGCGACAGACACCTCGGCATCTAACAGCTTTCGAACGAGGTTAACAGCCGTTGCCATTTTTCGTTCTATCGATACCGAGATCAATGCTTTCTACGTTTCAGATCAACATAGAATAAATTATACCAACGAGTATAAAAGCGTTACGCGTTTCTTTGAAAAAATATCATCTCCTATTAGTATTCGGACACGCTGCATGCACAAACTGTACATGCAGTGTCCCTGAAAGTCTCAGAAACGTGGTTAAATTCCCTACGTTGTCAGTGGATACACAGAGCCCGGTTCACCGTCACGTTAAACTGATAGCGTTGCACATTTACGGACCATTGTGTTGTACGGAAGACTACCACCATTCTTTATCTCGGCAGGACTTTATCTCGATCTGGGAAGTTATCGCGAGCGACCAGGCACTAACTTGGGTTCCCAAGTTTGAACGAGAACTTTCAGGCGTTACCCCGAGCCATCTTTGTCCCCGTCGAACCGAGGAAATCGTGGGGAAACCGTAATTAGGATGGATGGAAAGTTTTATGGAAGCCTACACGGATTTGCCGCGGCGTAAACCGTCGGCAGTTGTATTTGCATTCCGAGAAGCAAATTTCTATCCGTTTTCCATTTTCTTCGAAACGATCGAGCATTCATCGATGACATCAAACACGCGTGATTGTTCGCCGCCGGGGAATATACATATAATTAAACGTTTCAGAGGATGCTCGAACAATTGGGGTTGAGCGGCCTTAATAAGCCGCGCGTACGACGGCAACAGCGTAAACGATTAGGTTCATTAATCGTAAGGGCACGTGACTATCTAAGAAAATTCGTGCTCCCGGTTAAGAGTCGACGTTTACGTGACTCTAACCGACGCGTAAACGTAAACATCAAGTGACGCGATTTCACGGTGATTCCGGTTCGTTGTCTCCCGATTTGACGCCTGGCGACGTGCGAAAAAACTTGCTTCGCGATAACCATTATCTAGCTTGGCCGTTGCGCACACGCGATTTACATATCGTGGTACAAACCTTGAGCTCGGTGACCTCTCGAAAACTCCCGAGACGATGATCCACTACTACTGCTAGATTCGGTCACTTTATCACGGAAACAAATGATCGATAGCATTCGTTAATACCTTTTTTCCTTGGCACTGGCAGCCAGCTGGCACGATCGACCACGAAAAGAGCCGATCGGATCGTAGATCCTCCCGAAACCTTTCTTTGTTTCCCTGCGCGGGAACCGTCTCGCTACTGGGCCTCGTTCGTCCTCGGGTTATCCTGAGTTCCTCTTTTCCAGGGATGAGACGAAACAGAACGGAGCACCGAAACACGCGCAACCACCGATCGTTTAATCACCTCTCGCACCTTCTTCGTGTCACCGTTCGATCAACGCGACCGGCCGACCGACCGTCGATCTCGCTTTTGACCCTCGCTCGATATCAATCCGAACGAAAGCCGAGAGGAGAGAAAGAGAGAGGGATGCGGGGAGAATTAAGAATGATGATGAGCGCGTCGTACGCGTCGAGAGTTGACAACGATGTTCACTCTCTCTCTCTCTCTCTTTCTCTCTCCCGTGCGCGCGTCTCGTCGTCGTTGTGTCCGAGCCGGCTCGAACGAGTACTTTTCGAATATCCTCGGCCGCGTAGACGCATCAACGGGGCCTAGCGCGCGAACAGCAACTGACTGAGGACCGAGGACCGACCGACCGGGAGCCGAGAGTCAGGGACACTCGGGGTGGGCAACAGGCAGGGAGCAGGGGACTCGTTCTGGGCCCCACCGCTCCCCGCCATCTTGATTTCCGACAGCGTGCTCTGCGCTCGGAACAGAATGTGGGGGCGACTTGATCAGGTGCGTAGGTACGATCGCTCGGCTGTGCCACCGGCTCCCATCTCCCATCGGTTCGTCTTCCGGATCTTTTAGACGACTTCCATGGAATTGCATCTGTTCACGCGTTAACCGAGGGTGACGAGTCGCTCCTTCGAATCTTAGATAAGAATGATCGTGAAGTACTTGTAAAAAAGTTATTAAAGATCTCAGTTTTACGTGTTTTACTTCTAGGAAAGTGACACTACTCACTCACATGGCATGAAACACTTGACAAACGGAGCCTCCTTCATTCTACTGAGAATTGCTTATTTAAAAATAATTTTTTAATGGCGCTGAGTATGAAAATAAATGAATTACGTGGAAGTGTCTCTCGTGAAATATACATTTCCAAGAACTTTATTAAAACAATTTCATCAAAGTCCGATGATTTGATCCTATTGCTGATTCCCTTAGGAAGGAAGAACTGTTTGAACTTGAATGACGAAGAGTAGTCAGGAATCTTACTTGTTAGAAGCAGGCTCGAAATTTTCGACTCGTGCAGCATCCCGGGAAAAAGTAACCGCAGCATCAGAGAAAAGAGAGAGGTGATGATGTATCGTTCTCCATCCACAGAGCTCAAGGCTTTCAGCTCGGTGAATACACGGTAACCATGAGCCAGGAACCTGTTCTCCCCGTGTGAGAGAAGAAGGTTCACTTTGGCTCTTTAAAGCCTCTTCACGCGCGCCTTCTTTGCCTCCTCGGTTTTTGACTCGACAAGTAGCCGCAAGCGCAACCAGCTTTTTCTTTTCGGCTAACGTTATTCCGACGGTGCACTTCGCCCGAGATTATACATGTAAATATGTTACGTTCGTCGTTAATAAAAAATTATGTAAAACACGGTTGACTCGAGTTACCTTGTCAATGACGCAACCTTGTCCTCTAGATAAATGAGAGATTTGCATAACCCCGTTTAATAAATTTCTGATGTAACGCAACGACTCTGCTACTCGATTACTCGCACGTACGTACCTACGTACACGGGCATATAACGGTTCTGCGGGTTGACCGCAGACAGTAGTCAGCAGGACTTCTTGCTGGCAACGTGCTTGCCACGAGACTTGTCACATTTCCACGGTTCAATTTCATCGAATAGCACGATCAAGTTTATTGTCACATTATTTTTATCCTCTAATGGTTTGAGGTTTAACCAAATACACTTGTTTGAAAATGTAAATTATTCGATAAATATCTAATCTTATGAGGCTATTCATGTGAGCGTATACATTATAATCTCGGAGCAAAGGTCATACTCTGGGTCATCTCCGAATCATTTTTATCGACAAATGACTTATATTAATTTAACGGCGCGAACTTCGTTTATTTCCACGTAAACTGAAAAGTTGAGTTTCATTTAGACACGCGCCTGACAAAGCGGAGCGTTTATCACTCGTGTCGCAATAATTATTATTTCTAATGAGCATAGGGCACGCTGTAGAGATCCAAAGTAGGTACAGCCTACGGGTTCGTAGAGTGCTCTCGACTCTCGACGCGTCTCCCTTTCTCCTTTCTCCGTTGATTCTCTCGGTCCGTCCGTCGCTCCTCGTCCCTCCTTCCTCTCTTCGAATGCATTCGGCTTCCTCGTCTGGATAACACGGTGGTACGGGTCGAAACTCCCAGCCGCATAACCGCGCTCTCGAGCCCTCCGTTTCAGGGCTTCCCGATCCTTTGAATTCTACGGATCCACCGACTATATCCGCGCATTACACGAATTGCCTATTTACAACCATTTCCCAGATAAATATCAATCCGAATAATCATTATAAAATGATCTGGAAACTGATAAGAATTTAATCAGAGTACCTCATCGATGCATTACACATTGACCGTAAAAATGTGAAAGATTTTTCATTGTTTTCGCACGACGGTTCGTACAACCTTAACCGAACGAGCTGCCAGTGATGGAAAACTGAAAGGTTCGCGGCTAATCGCGCTTAATCGCGCGTCATTTGATCTAATTGAGATCGTCGGTCCACGGGGATTTGGCCCTGACATCTATTACCGCCGTCGCACGCCAGTAGGTAGTAAGTACCTATCTTCTGGCGTGGACCTACATCTGTGCTTCGGGAGCTGCACGAATCCGCTTTCGAGCTCGTCACCGTGGCGGTTACACGGCAACCGGGCATGTCTCTTCTCCGGCAGGCTAGATTCAACGTTCGCTCGGCGTACCACATCGAGGGGCTCGTGCGATTTTAGGGAGAGCAGCGAGGAGTTCTCACTTGCAGGGGCACCGTGGAGAGTATAAGAGGGCAAGGCACAAGAAAGGAACAGTGGCGAGGGAGGGACGAAGTACCGACGGTAGAACAGAGAGAGGGAGATCCCTCGCGAGGGATTTTTCACGGCAACGCTGGTCTTCCCACGAACCCTTCGCTATACGTACGAGTCTCGTTACTCGTTCCGGGATCAGGAAACACTCCTATTAAGGCCGTTTTGCGCGAGAAATTGGCTTCCACGGACTTCGCTCTTGTGATCGCTCGCTCACGACAGTCACGCAATCGTAAACGCTCGAGGACACTCCTTTTCTTCCTATTTATAATGCAATCGTTTACGCGTACTCGCGGAATTATATGCCTTCTCACGATGTCGTCATTTTTTGCTAAATTGAGAAAACAGCGCGAGATGCGCGCCTATCGTTTTATAGACTCATGCAATCTTAAGCGTCGAGACTGATTTTCAAGCCGTAGACCGAACTACTTTAAAATTACATCATCCCCTTGGATCTGTTCCCAATTTTAATAATTCACCGCGTCTAAAAGTTTCGCGGGTTTCCTCTTCAGTTCCGTTCATTCATTTAGTGGTCTCCGGTTCGAGAAAACCGAGCCTCTAATGGACCTGATGTATCGTGAAGTTCAAGATACGTAATTCACTGGGAAGTTGGATGGAAAACTACGGGGAAACGAAGTTAAGAAGTTTGCCGTCGACTCTAACGATCTATCTTTTAGTCGGTTAAAAGCGTCTTTTACTATTAGATTCTAAATTAGCTATCCATCTTTGAACGCATACTCTTCGGTAAAAATGATTTTCCATGGATACACGGTAATATCGTACAGCACGTCGGTGGTACATCTGACCGCTTGCGGGCAATGGCCGGACGAATTCGTTATCCCGCTGGGTTTATCGATGAGGTGGAGAGAGGAGGACGAGGAGCGAAGACTCTTCCTCGCGGTGAACCGAAGGAACGTCGTCGCGCGCATACAGAAAACGGACGTATACACGTATATTGTATAGGCGATATCTTCGGAATAGGACATAGGTCCGAACGACGACGTGGCGGACATTGCCTGTACCTGTCTCCACGCATCGAAGTCTGCTTGCTCACCTGCATTCCACTACCAGGGGCCCGAGGGGGGACCTTCCGAGACTCTCAGGCCCGTACTACCTCGTGAAACCTTTTCGTCGATTCTTTTATTCCTATGCACGTGATACGAAATTAAACATTTTTTACGATCCTACGATGCACGATGCAATGGAAAGCAAGATGTTTTTTTAATGTAAAAGTGTGTATGAACTGGAAACAAGTGAGCGAACGAAAAGACTATTGCTACAGGATAAGAGCCTGATTCTAAACGTGCTTCTTCGAAGATTCTCGGTAACGTGAAAAATGCTTCTGTAATCGAAGCGCGTTTAATTATTCCGTTAATGAGAAATATAAAAATGTTTCCGCGCTGAGAGATGGTATACGGCCCTACCCGGGTACCTGGGGAGTTGGCGAGGGCGTAGATCCGAATCAGCAGGATCACCGGGCGGAGAAGGATACGAGAAAAGGCGAGAGGCGAAAGCATCGCTCTCTGGAGTACCACTTAATTTTCCCGATCCGTCCAGAGCCCGCTCGAAATTCATGGTTTACGCGCATCGCGCGCTCGAGTGGAACATTAATTATCGCTTAACAGCCGCTGCTTCCTTTCAACCAGGAGCCGTTGTCGTTTTTTTGTTCGCGAAAAAAGTTAATCGATCGGTCACGATAATTTCATACTCGCGCGTTGTGGATAAAACTTGGCTACCATCCCGGCTGCCTGAAAACCGGGGTAGAAAACCTTTGCGATCATTCGTACAATTTCTGCCCGGTTCTCACAGTTACTCCATCGTCTCAAGAGTTTCCAGGTCAACGCGTTTCGTTTCAATCAATTAATGCCACTTAGATCTGTTGGCCGACGCGAGTCCAAGTCAAATTGGCTCCTGGCGATAACGCGCGATCCTCGATGCAAATTTCCGGCACGCATACGCGGATCGCGCGAATCGCGTTCGCTCGGATAGGAGCGAAGGCGAGGCGAGGCGAGGCGAATCGAACCGTGTAGCTTGCATTCCGACGAGGTGAAGGGGCCACGCCGCGAGAAGTCGGGGGCCTGTAGGGCCCCCAATGCGTTCGAGAACACGTCGGCCCTATGGCATGCGACCGTCCGCCGAGCGGGGTCATGGGAAGTTAAGTATACTTACGTATATAATGTATACTGCTCGGTTTCCCGGCCACTTCAGAAGTGAACTTCAGAAACTGATGCAACACGCCCGGGTTAATTGGATCCCGCGTTACTCTACCGAGCCGATCAGCTTCGATGACTCTTCAACCCTTTTCATAGTCTAGCCCGTTATTCGATGCCGGCGCAAAGAATTCTCTGCTTCAACGTGTCTCGAGTTTATTAACGACATTTAATGGGATCACACGCAGTGATCTATGGATGTATAGTCACATTTACCCTCAGACGCTTCTTCGAAACCACTTGTTCTCCTCTCTGTATCCAAGAATCAGTCTCATGACGATACCCTGAAAATGAGAATTTAAATTGGAGTTAACGTAAAATTCTGTGAGGCTAATTCATAGATGAAAGTAGCTGAAACTTTCGTTTAAAACATTTTTTGGTGGAATAAATAATTAACATCTAAAAGTAAATTCATGGTATACCTAAGAAATTTTATACCAAGGGGTCTCAGTTTTCATGTTCGTCGTGATTATTCGGGAGATATTAAAATCAGCGAAAATTGATATATAGGATCTTATTTGTAGGTGGTAAGATTTTTCACTCTTTAGCGAATTGAATATTGTTTTATGTTTCAGAAAACTGGGGCTGGACCTGGTGCCCCGTCAGGGTGCCCATATGGTGGACCCGGATACTATGTCAGTCGTTGAACTCTATCACGTGGTAATTACAATGCAGCAATTTTACCAAAATACGGCAGTGAGTAGAACGGGGAGATAGCGAACGAGAAGCGTTTCATACTGTGATAGATGAAGCTCGTTGAAATTCTATCCGGGGCGCTGACCATTCCAAACAGCCCGCAAGAATTGAAATGAACCGAGCTCTTCGGGATATTATTCCGTGCACGGGCGCGCGACATGAAATTTTTAATGTCTGTTCGATCGAAATTCCTATATTTGTAATGCGCTGCGTTCGGTTTCTATCTTCACCACGGTAGAGGACAGCGTGCCTCGAATACTGATCGAATCGACGGCACGAGTCGTCTGCCGATTCCTACTAAACATTTATAGAACTGATTTCAAAAGGCTTTGATAAATTCGTGATTGGTTCCAGCACGTACAAAGCGCAGAGAATTCTCAGGGAGCCTCGGCGAGAGGGACGCTCAGGCGGAAGGAACACAAGAAGATCTTGACGCATCACCTATATTTCTGCATGAGGGATTTCGGTCACTCGATCGGCGAGGATGCCGAGATATATTTTTCCCTCTACGACGCCAAACGGAATCAATACCTGAGCGAGCGTTTCTTGGTGCGAATCTCGAAGGAGGGATTCTCCAGCTTCATCGAGAAGATACACAGCAATTGTACGATATTCACGGATCTGGGGAACGCGGACCTTAGCAGGGATCTGTACATGGTCGCGCACGTGATGCGATGCGGGAGGATGCTCTACTCTGATTCCGGCAAAAACAAAACGGGAACCGCGACTTATAGGAGACCTCACGGCGTAGCTGTACTGTCCCTCGCGGAAGCGACGCAAGACCACGAGGAACACGAGATGACGTTCAAGGTGATCATTCTTTTGATTCTATTAAGAGAGACAGAGAGACCACAGCAGAGGGGAAGATAAAGGGAGAGATGAGTTTTCTTCTAAATGGTCTGAATTATTGTAGGTGTATCAGGGCGAGGAAAAGGATTTTCACCAGTTGCACGAGCAGATAATTCGCAACAACAAGTGTTCACCGCTTCCCGGGCAACCTAATTACGGGATAGTGGTTTCGCTGCGCGTTCTGCACGGCGAGCTGTCGCAAGTGAGGGAGGAGAATCCGCTGCTCTTCAAGAATATCTGCCTAACGAGGAAACTTGGCTTCTCCGACGTGATCATGCCTGGCGACGTGCGGAACGACTTGTACCTGAAACTGGAACGCGGCGAATT
>SHCU01000240.1:64799-78023 GCA_004307685.1 Ceratina australensis | reverse complement strand
TCACTATGTGCCGTCACCTGAGGATACACCTAGTCAGACGCGAGGAACTTCGTTCCTGCACCGAGATCCTCGGTGAAATTTTGAGCTTCCTCCACAAGAGGGGACGAGACACGAACAAAGTGAACAACTGTATCCATCACGACGTCGAAACTCTCTGTCTCTCAATTTTAGATGTCTTGATACAGACAATTCTGATCGTGATAAACACCAGCGGTCCCGTTCTCGGTTGCCTGGTGGCTTGCTTGATAGGATTGCTCCAGCTTCTCGACGAATATCATTACGCCCGGCTTTGGGAAGAGCTGACACACGCTGGAGAACGCAAACCTTTAAAGGATTTCCTCTTAAGAGTGTTTCTCGTCCTCCGCGATCTCGTCAGACAAGAAGTGTTTCCACCCGACTGGCTGGTGATCCGAATGCAAGCGAACAACGTGATACTCAAGTCTCTGCAGGAGCTCGCTCAGCCGCTGGCTTTCCGTTTCCTCCACGGCAGCTTCGACTCGCAGCTCTGGTCGACGTACTTCAACCTGGCAGTGGCCTACCTCACGCAACCGTCTCTGCAGCTCGAACAGTTCTCTGAAGTGAAGAGGGAAAAGATCGTTGAGAAGTACGGGGACATGAGAGTGTTGATGGGTTTTCAAATTCTCTCGATGTGGTCCTATCTGAACGATCGGAAATTAGAATTCATTCCTGGGATGGTCGGTCCGTTTCTGGAGGTCACTCTAGTCCCTGAGAGCGAATTGAGGAAAGCAACGTTGCATATCTTCTTTGATATGATGGAATGCGAACAAAGAGCTCGTGGCAGCTTCAAATCCGTCGAGTCCGAGCTGATCGACAAGCTGGATATCCTGATCAGTGAAAATAAAGGCGACGACGAGTACAGACGGTTGTTCAATACCATGTGAGTACCTTCCCCTTTTCTTTTTCCTTAACACCTTCTCTGTACATATAATTGCATCTTATTTCATGCTGCATTAGGGAGCATCTTAGTGCCGTGTAAGTTCGAGACCGTAATTGTGTATTACAAGCATTCTGATCGCACTAAGTGAACGTGTTTCTATTTTTTCTGTCGGCAGATTGTTGGACAGAGTTCAGTCAGAGGATCCAGCATGGAAGGACAGCGGAACCGCTTTCATCACATCAATTACGCGTTTGTTGGAAAGGCTGTTGGATTACAGGAGCGTGATACAGGGGGACGAGAACCGAGACAAGCGAATGTCGTGCACCGTTAATTTATTGGTTCGTACGATATAATATACAGTCGTGGACAACGTTAACTAACTGAACCAACCGACACTTGTTCGTACCAGGAAAATGACCAGTCTTCAAAAAATGTCTTGCTTTCTTTTTAATAATAAACGTAGATAATGATTTATTCGAAGTTCCACTAGTTACTTTTTTTATACGATCATTTTATCGTCACGCTTTAATCGTGTAAAGGAAAAGTCAGGGGTACTTTGTCCACGAATCGTTTATGTAACTTAGAAAGACGCAATAGACAAGCTCGATAACGATTCCCTTATTTTTCCAGAATTTTTATAAAAACGAATTTAATCGAAAAGAGATGTACCTGCGTTACATCTACAAGCTTCACGATCTTCACTTGGCCGCGGAGAATTATACGGAAGCCGGTTTCACGATGAAACTGTACGCGGATCAGCTCGGCTGGGGCTCGACGATTCTACCTCCGGATCACGCGCACCCCCAACAGCCGGAATGGCAGAGGAAGGAAGTCCTGTATCATAAGATAATTCACTACTTGGATAGGGGCAAGTGCTGGGAAAAGGGCATTCCTCTTTGCAAGGAGCTGGCAGTATTATACGAGACCAGATTGTACGATTACGCGAAGCTGAGTCACGTGTTGAAGTTGCAAGCCAAGTTCCTGGACAACATACTCACGCAACTTCGACCGGAACCGGAGTATTTTAGAGTAGGCTTCTACGGACTTAGTTTCCCTCTCTTCGTTAGGGTAAGAGCAAAATTAAATTTCTTTTTTACTGATACAAGCGGCTGTGCGTTGATATTAAATTTTATGCATTTCCAGAATAAGCTGTTCATTTATCGCGGTCTAGAGTACGAAAGAATAGGGGCATTCACGCAACGACTTCAGACTGAATTTCCGAGCGCACAAATTTTGATGAAAAACTCCCCACCCGACGAGAGCATCCTCACTTCCGAGGGACAATGTAAAGCAACTAATAAACATTATATTAATTGGACCGTTGATTTTGTACATCTATTACAAAATATCAATTGTAAAAATCATAAAAAATACGCATTATAGATTTTCCTTCGTTGTTCTAGATATACAAATATGTAACGTGAAACCAATCCCGGAAGAAAGTAGCTTAGCCTGCCGAGGTGCGGAAGTGCCAGAACGAGTGGTCGCGTTCTACTTGGTGAATGACGTGCGGAAGTTCATTTTTGATCGACCGCTTCACAGGGGTCCGGTCGATCGCGAGAACGAGTTCAAATCTCTTTGGATCGAGAGAACCACGCTAACGACCGAATCAAAGCTGCCCGGTATACTCAGATGGTTCGAGGTGATCGAGAAGAGATCCGAGTTGCTGGCGCCTGTACAGTACGCTTGCGAAACTATGCAAAGCGTGGAACGCGAGCTGAGAAGACTTGTCGCACAGTACACTGCCGAACCACATCGAAACATAAATCCTTTCAGCATGAGACTTCAGGGAATCATCGACGCGAACGTGATGGGTGGTATCACCAAGTACCAAGAAGCCTTCCTTACTCCCGAGTTCGCAAGACAGAATCCTGACATGGTGCCGCACGTGAACAGACTGAAGGGTTTGATTCTTGATCAGATGAGCGTTCTAGAGGCTGGACTCAACTTGCACGGGCAAATCGCACCGCCTGGCGTGCAACCGCTCCACAAGAGGTTGATCGAGAGATTCACGCAGCTGAAGCAAGGTCTCGGTCCCTTGGCAAGGCAACGGACAGTTCACCAAGACAGCATTGTCAAGTAAATATTCAGTTTTTCAACTCACTAAGATAATATCGATTAACTGTTGCTTGATTATTCTCCTTGATTCAGTTCTCCGTTACCACCGTTGCCCGTCAATGAGAGACAGCGGCCAGCCACGTTAGAAACGGCCGGTTCTAGATCCTCTCACGCGGACAGCGATGGTCTGCCAGAAGACGAGGGGTTCTACACCAGAGTCGACGGTGGACCTCCTCCGATTCCGCAACGAGAAGTGCGGCCTCGATCAGTAGGTTACGGAACAACTCCACCCAGGCCTACTCATCAGAGATCTCTGAGCAAACCCTTGAGCCCGAAATTACCGCTGCGACATTCTTTGCCGACGCCGACGGACGGCGTTGATCAGACCGGCCTGAGGACCTCGTGGAGCGAGCCTGGTCCAGAACCAGCACCGCCGTTACCGCCCAGAGGTTGCAGTAAGTGAAAAATGGAATGTTCATGCGGAGACTGGAGAATTTCTAATTGGCCCATGAACCAGCATCAACTTGAAAAAATATTTAATATCAGAAATAATAGTGAATACGATTGAAAACGATTGTGTTTCAGCACCGGACAAAAGAGACTCGAATACAAATACCGTGCCACCCGCACCGCCGAAACGTTTAACGTATAAACGCAACGCGGAATGGAGCACAGACGACGACTCGGAAGCGCAAAACGAGCCGAACGACCTTCGCGACAGCGGTATATCAACGGCGAGTTTATTAGATTTCCAGTCGCATTTGACTAACTTAAACAACCTCGGCTACGAGGACTTCGAACCGCGAACGAGGTGTAATGATATCATGAATATTTCACCGCCGTCCGTGATAAACGCGCTGAACGTTTCGACGGGGAATTTCGCGAGCGGCACGTTCCAGGGCACCCATTCGGTACCGAGCCAAGAGGTGAATTTTCAACGACTAATTATTGACGACGATTTGAGATGTGAAAGAAGTAAGTGAGATTGATCGTTTCCAGGTAAATCCGCCACCGATACCACCGAAGGCGCATCAAGATACCCCGTCGGCCCCGTCGACTTTGGAAAGAGTCTCGAGTCGGTCTCAGTCGCACGGTCACTCGGAAAATTACTCGGTACCGAAGATGCAAACGTTATCGATGGCTTCCGACACCGAGAGCACTGTGTAGCACCGACGAATCTCCTAGTCGCTAGTCGTACCACTTATTCGCGATGTACCCGTGTCATATCCTAAGCGGCTCCACCGCGTAGACGTACGAGAGGAGACCTACCGCTGAAATGAAGAATTTTCGAGAAAGAGAAACGGCATGGATTTCTTCCTTTTTCAATGCTCGAAATGAAAAAATTCAAGCAAACCTTCGCCAGTGGTGTACATTGGACGGTTGGTCTACTCTCTTATTTTTATGTCGAGCACCGAGACATTTGACATCTACACATCGACGTATACATACATACAAATTATATAATTATACATCTTTACGTAAACGAACTCTGTAATAATCTAAATGAAATCTATTGCGTTATTCGACATCATCCTGTGTATAACGTATCTTAGTAGAAAACGCGATACCGAAAGGCTGAGGACGACCAACGCGACTGTCATTCAGTAATTAACGTTTCATCGCGGTCGCGCAATTACTTACCCTCGCCGTGTTCTTCCATTCGCTCGAACGGAAGTAGACTGTCCGGTAGCGGCCGGCATCGATACCCGATGCCGTTCCGATTTTTACGTTAAATGCAACGATCTTCCGAATGCTACTTTAACTGTATTTTGTAATTTATTTATATTTTCGATGAGAATAAAGCTAATTTTTACCAACGAGACTTACTCGAGGCGGACTCGCGCGTTCTATAATCTCTTGTGACGAGAATGAAAAAAACGGTGACGGCAAGAACGACGGTAAGATGTACGGGACGTGAATAAATCTGTGGAATGAAGGATATATATAAATTATGTATTTTGTCACATTCTTTTTCATATAAATATATACAAAACTATGAAAATTCCGCTGCACAGTTGTACGATTCTTCCATGGCATGTATAAAAATGTGTAAACTTCGTCGAAAATGAAAGAACTAAATACGAAGAGAATGGAATGCACCAATTGCACAATACTGAGTCGAGAAATGAAGGTACTAGGTAGAAGAAACCGATGGTGGTTAAATGAACGATGAAACGAACTAGAGATCATTTGTCTTCCGACCCGTCTGTCGTTAATGAAAATTCCGTTCAACAGATAAATCGAAAGATTCGCCCCAGCGCCGAGGCCTGACGTCGCACACGAAACGAAATATACGGACACAAGCGTACGCGTGTATATAAATACGTACAGGCACTCACACGTACGTACCAACTGATATGGCTAACATCGTAAGTACAGTCATGGCCGCTCTTAAAATATACCTTAGAGCACTTACCCGGCTCTAAGCAATGTATACATATAATCTATATTTATATTTAATTCATTTGAAATTTTTAATAAGCTAATAGTACGTTATATTACTTTGTACGGCGTCTGTTTGTACCACGGAGCCTCGTCATACTGACGTTTCCGCGTTAGTATCCTTCCTGGAACAGCATAATTGAAAACCATGCGTTAAACTCTTTTTACTTTTACACTTTTAAATGTAAATCGTCGAGAGGAACACCATTTAACGTGACTTGAACGTAGTGACTTCTCGAAATGCGATATTCCCATAAACGCTTACCTCCTCGCTAATGTCCGGAGCAAGCGAAATTAAAAGGAAAGAATAAAGTTAGTCGTTTATGCACGCTTCTTACGATATTACGAATAATTCATTTAATATGAGACGAAGCATCACTTTCTTCCGTTTTTAAGTGTGCACGAACATCAATGGAACCGTAGTACTTACTCGGTCTCCGTGATAGTCTGCTCATATTGCTGCTGTTGCTGCTGTTGCTGTCGGAGTGCAGCCAGCTCATTGCTGTGCTGTAAATCGTGGGTCAACGAGCTAGAGAGTATTCTACCGCTCATTGGCAATATATACTCCGGTGAATCCTCGAGCACGGCAGGAGTGATCTTGCCGCGCTTTAAACTCCCGTATCTCTCGGAACCGCTCAAGTTCTCGTTGTGCGATCCGTGCAAACTCTGCCCCCTCTTCAAGCTCCCGTACCTCTCCGAGCCGCTCATGTTGTCGTGATTCGAATTTTGCGAATGGTGACTCATGCTGGACGCCAGAATCCGGGAAGACATAGGTAGCATGTACGGAGTGGGCGAGACCGTATGATCTTCCTCGGCCGTGTACGGGAACAGGTACTTCTCTCCTAAGTGATGGAGTTTCTCCTCGCCTTCTGAATAATTCTCATCCGGCTGGCTCTTCTGGGGTGAACTCATTTCGGGGTAAGGCAGTGGATTCGGACTGGACGTCTTGTTCGACGCCATCTCGTTGTCCGACATGGTGCCACCGGACCATTGACTACCACGCACGTCCATCACTGCAACAATATTCAAATTAAATTAACAATAAAATATATTACGATAAAAGGTGTCACCGTCCCATTCCGATTGATACCGATCATTACTCTGATGCTTACCATTCGACGACAAGTACGCTTCGGGCAATTGCGAACTCCATCTGGGTGCGTATATAGGTTTGATGTTCGGGAATAGTTCCGTGTTTGAGCAAAGTATATTCAAGTGTTCGGTGGGATTGCTGTGAATGTTGGGTAGATAACTATGCGCAACAGGTTGCTGCGTCGAGACACCCATGTTCCTGTGCGACCTCGACGTGACGTCCTCCTCGTCGGAGCTGTGCGAACTCGCCAGATCCAAGCTCCTTCCACCACCCTCCGCCTGAGACCCGTCCGAATCCGATTCCGAGTCTCTACGCTGATTCCTCGGTTCTGTCGCTTCTTCGGATCCGATATTATTATTATTATTATCATTATTATGAACAATAGCAAATAACACAAACTAAACTGAATGAAAGAAGGAAAGAAACTATCGGTGACTGGAAAAAGGAATTATATCAATTTAATAAATACCTTGCCTGGAGTGTAACGTCGACCGATGGCTTCTAGAAGACATGTACGGATCTCTATCGCTGTTGTAATTGCTCGTGGACGTAGAGGTGTGCCTCAAGTGTGCGTCGCTGCGATAGGGACTCGACCCAGTCTTATTTGTACTTCGTGAAGTTGTGCTGCTCGTGGAAACTCCTACGTGAACTCTTCTACAGACGGATTCGGCTCCGCTGTACGTAGACGAATACGCCAATGCGGAACGCTGTAAAATTGTTCATCAGAAAAATACTTCTTCTAGTTTTAATTATTATTTCGAACGTACCGAATGTCCATTTACATTTTGACTGCTGCTTCCGTTTCCCATGCTGCCTTCCAAAAGCGGCGTTTTCTTTCCGATGCATCTCAACAGGCTTAAATATAAATTTCGTCGCACCCTGCCGTTGATGAAGCAGTAACCGACTAAACTGAAAGACGCGTGAACCACTACAGCTATACTGAGCAGGTACGATAACGTCGGAGAATTTTCGGACGCGTTCAACACCGTCAACGTCCACGTGGACCCGAGCAACGGCAAGGAGGCCACGGACAGCCAGAGCAGTGTTCTCAGATTCCCGAAACCCATTATGTGTTCCTTCAGGGTGAAAGCTGCGCGAATCGACATCACGAGGATGCAAAAGTTTACGAAAACGGCCAGACAGATTGGCCCTATTAGAGACCAAATAACAGTTTCGTAAATCGATAACCAGCAGCTGAAACAATAAATACAATAAAACGTGTATTATCATTAATTTGTTGGCGAAATTGAACGTCGATGTCGCGTATGAAAATAGTAAATACGTACAAATAGAAATTGCCATATTGATCAGCCCGAACTCCGATCGTCAATCCGACGATAATCGCCGGAGCGCCATAGCCCATGGTGTAATAGAACCTCATCTGGCCATGATTAACGTCTCTCATTTCGGTCAACATTCGATAAAGATGAATGGAGTCGACTAGCGTCCAAGAAAATGTACTTAACCAGGCATAATGCAGGCCGATCGCAGTTAGTTTACACGGGAACTCGTTCGAGACCAAGGGACTCCTGGCTTTCAGCGCGATGAGATATAACACTTCGGCGAAGAAGACGCACATCACTAAGTTCTTGTGGATGCTGTTCGAATTGGTGCCGCCTCCACGGATCAAACCCAGAATGAGTAAAGCGGACAGCAGTAAGGGTAACGCGAGCATGAAGGCGCTGTAGCTCGTCACATCCTCCAGCAGAGACGGCTCTGGAACGTATTCCGGGTCGAGCACGTCCGTTAGTATCGCGAAAGTGGATAGTTGAAGACAGGAGCAGTTAACGATGCTGCCGAAGGATAATGAGTCATCCTCAATCTCCGTCGTGCAACCCATTCGACTCCATTCGCCGTCCCCTCTAGCCGTGCTCCAGTGCACGCACTGCGGGTTGGTCCTAGTCTTGAGCTCGTCCCTCTCGCTGAGCCAGAGGCTGATTTGTACCGGGGATTGTAGAGGGATCCCGGTCAACGATTCGTAACCACCGGTCTCGGAGGGAACTAAGACGGACACCGTCACGACCGGAGAACCAACCGCTACTTCCACGCCCCATCTGACCGTCACCGAGTCGTCGAATCGTCGAGGCAACAGACCACCTAGTTGCTTGTATTGCACATAGCTCAACACAGCTTTGCGGTTGACCAAACTCTTCTTCACGTTTAACTCGCCTTGCAACGGGGATTTAATGCCCAGAACGCTGAGGGGTACTCGTATTTTTGAATACGGATCGAATCTGTTTGGATCGGCCATGTAGTTGTTGTACTTGGGGAAAGAGATCGATGGACCGAAAGGAGTAGGCGACGAGAGGAACGCGGAAGTATCCGGTATCACGACCTTTTGATCCGCTTCGCCTGGCCGAGCCGTAGACGCCGTCAGATCTTCCACGTACTCAGCCGTTTCGTATCCGAACAAACTTTCCGAAGTTACTATATCCAAGCCGAGCACGACGTTTTCATCGACTACTTCGAAAGGATTCGTGAAGGTATCGTGCTGAGACGCGGTCAAGATCTTCAAATAATCCGCCATTGCATTTAAAATTTTATCAGGAGTGTCTCCGTTAAGAGTTTCGATCCTGGACCACTTCTCTAAATATTTAGACTTTAAAATGCTACTAGAAATACCGACCAGGTGAGACACATAGTCTCTGTCTTGACTGTGAGTTAAATTCAATCCGATCAAACTCTCTTCGTACCGGAGTAGAATGGTCAACAATGATTCCGCTATCAGTAGATCGGCTCCGTACAATTCCTTCGTCACGTTCATAGCCCTGTGTAAATCCTTCGCAATTTTAACAGCGACGTACGTGTTCAGAGACAAATCCTTCGTTTCCAACGCGGCCAATTGATGCCTCTGCTCGATGAAAGCTTCTGACGTGCAGTTGAACAGATCCGGCTCCTGCCAGCCGCCTAATTTATCGTCACAGGACCTGGACGTCTTTCCCTCGGCCATGTCCGGGCAATCCTCGACCGCGGTCATGCCGAATTTAGTCCTCGGCCACCACAAACCTTCTGCGTAAGATCTGGGGCAACCATCGTAAACTACCTCGCAACCTCGAAGCGTGACTTCAGCGTAGGGATTAGGGCACGCGGTGCAAGATCGTCCGATCACGCCCACTCGACATCGACACTGACCCGTTTCGGAGTCACACCTCGGCCCGAAACTTCCTGTCGCGTAGCACTCGCAAGGAATACATTCCTTTTTTCCGGAAGGCTGATAATGATTCTCCTTACAGTAACACTCGCCCGTAGTTTTATTACAAGCTGGATCGTAGCCTTTGAACTCGTCGCAGTGACACGGTCCGCAAACAGGAGAACCCCACCAGGTCGCCGGGCAAGGTTGATCCGCCTTCACTTCGCAGTAATCTCCAGAGTACTCCGGAGAGTTACATTCGCATCGATATCCCCTTCGAGAAGTGGAATCCTCGATGCAAACACCGGTGTTGTTACAAGGGTTCAAATCACAGACGCGCTCGCAGTCGCGGCCAACGCGACCGGCCGCGCAGACACATTCGCTCGCCTGCCATTTAGCCAAGCAGATCGATGCGTCCGGACAGTCGGCGTTGCACTCTGTCTCCGAGCTACATCCGGTAGCAACGTTCTCTTGTACCGTTGGCCGCTGAAGCACACTCTGATTCGTGCCGATGCGAATGTCTTGAAGGCATCCGTCGAAAGATGGCAACTCGCTGTTCGCAGACTGTTCCGGCCCACCCACGAGTATCCTACCGACATAGAGACCCTGCAGCTTCGCTGGCAACGAGGAGGACACGGGACGGTTCCGATAGTCGATGTCCAACGAGATTTGTCCACTCTGCCAGAGAATCTCTATCCTGTGCCACTCGCCATCCGCCACGTTATTCGACGTTTGTATGATATCTGCGCCGTCCAGCAGTGCCACGAGTTTCCCTTCGCGAATCTCGAGCAGCGCCGAGCTGTTCTGTCCGATCTGCACGCTCATCAAGAACGCCTGCTTGGATCGCGTCCTCAAGCTAAGAGCCGTCAACCAAGGAAGCTGTATGGGCCTCAGTAGAGGGTTGAAACTAAGCATACCGTCGCCCTTGAAGCTCCACGGTTTCCCGACTTCATCGGCGCACGTCGGTCCACCGAAGTTCTCTTCGCACTCGCAAGTGAACCCGGACCATATCTCCCGACATTTACCGTTGTTTTTACAAGGCGATGATGAACAGAACGAAACTTTTTCCGGGCAACCGGGGTTTGTACCGTTATCAGCTACGAAAGAGTTTAAATCGATGAAAACGTGATCGATGTACAAATCGCTCATGCAACCGACGAAGTCTTTGTTTCTGATCTGGAAGCTGGAAGGTATAGCAGGTAACCCTCCTAATTGTAGAGGACCGGTTAGATCGAGGAACCGGTGACACGTTTCGGTGACGATGCTGCAACGTTCCTCTAATACCTGTTCGCTCCGCGCCGCGCAAGACCACCTCGCACCGAGCCGCTCACCGTATTCCAACGCTAAAGCGACGTCGCAATTATCGAGAGAGATAGTCACAGTCTTGTTTATGTACGAAACTTCTACCTCGTGCCATTGCCCGTCGGATACTCCGTCAGGCACGCTGGCAGTTGCCCGGGTAATTTCGTCCCCGAGAGAAAAGCTGAATTGCACTTGAGAGTCAATTATTTCTAAAGCTATGAAGTCGTGCTTCTCGTTGTATCGCCCATTGTAGAGCAGAAGACCGTTCGTTGCTTCGGTAGCGAATCTTAATTTGATGTGCAGTCTGTGCCTCTGTCTGAGCGAAGCGAACGTGAGGAAAGTCGCGCGACCGAAGCTGCGAGCCTTCAGTTCGCAGAGCGGCGTCACGTTCTCCAGCGTCGTCACGGGACAACCTTCGCAAGTGAAACCACCCGTTGTTTTGATCGTGCACTGAGATCCACCCTTGCAAATCCCCGGCGCGCAGGAGTCCTTATCTAAAGAGATCTCGCAATTCTCTCCTGCAAATTCGGGGCTGCAAACGCACGCGTATCCACCCTCCCTTCTGTAGCAGGTGCCGCCGTTCATGCAAGGATTCGAGTAACACAAATTCACTTCTGTGTCGCATAAATAAGATTCTTTACTGCCTGTGAAACCCTTCGCGCATCTGCACGCGAACGTGGTTACCGGATATATCGGTCTGAATAAAACGGTGTCGCTGCTCGCGAAGCCGGACGCGTTCCCGAACTTGAGCACCGTCAGGCACTCCTCGAAATTTAAACAGGGCTCCCTCACACAGAGATTATCGTCGAAAGGTAACACAGTGACCGTAGCCAATCTCGCTAGTATGCCTCGGTTCAAGTAAACGCGTTCCTGGAGAAACTGCGGACTGTAAAACTCGTCCGTTACCCCTGGCTCGACCTTCCGCGCGGAGAAGCTCACGTTCAGAATCTTCCCGTTCACGTTCGCGTCCTCTTGAACACTGAACACAAAAATGTTCTCCCTGGGACAAGGAATAATCGCGGCTAATCCGTCCAAAAAGTATCCCAAAAGGGGGCTGAGAAAAGCTTCGGCGGTCATGTCGTCGAGTCGGACAGTGATGGAGTTCAAGAGCATCTTGTCGGTGATCAATCGCACGGAGAGAGTCATAGTAGCCTTGACATCGTTGATACCATCCGTGACGGATACTTCCATCGTCGCTACGCGCGGTACGTTTGTATTCAATTGCGGCGATAGCCTAATTTCACCGGTAGTTCTATTCAGTTCGATCAAGTTCGCGTTATTCCCAGCGAGTATGGTGTACGTTAACTTGTCCGTGACATCCGCGTCGACCGCAGGTATTTTCCCTATAGGCGCGGTCGGAAAGAAGTCCTTAAAATTGTTGAATATAATTTGGAAGTCTTTCAACACAGGCGCGTTGTCGTTGACGTCTGTGACGAGGATTTGGACCAGGGCGTCTGATCTCAAAGGTGGGGAAGCAGCGCGTACGACTAACTCGAATTTCTTCTTTGGCGACTCGTAATCCAATTCTTCGAGAGTGATCAGTTCTGCTCGATCCGCTCCGGGCCTGATGTTCAGAGCGAAGCTATTCAAATCCTCACCGCCGATCACCGAATATTGTACAACGGCGTTCGGTCCCTCGTCAGGATCGTGCGCGTAGATTTCACCGACCGTCGAGCCGATCGGAGAATTCTCAGCTATGTAGAGAACGATCTTGTCGTTCTCGAAAGCAGGAGGAGAATCGTTCACGTCTTCTATTTTTATGCTCACTGGGACTACAGTCGAGAGGGACGGCGAACCTCGGTCCATAGCGACTGCCTTCAGCGTGTACCTCGCGACAGACTCTCTGTCCAATGGTTTCGCTGTTCTGATAATTCCCGTAGTCGAGTCCACCGCAAAGGCTCCATCGCCGTCGTCTTCCAATGAGTATCTTACCTGTAACGAACAACCATTGCATACGTAACGATTAATATCACAAATACGTTTTTGTATCTTATCATTACTTCCAGTCTCACAAATTAAATCGAACTTACTCTGCCGTTGAGATCCGTGTCAGCATCTGTCGCGGAGACCCTCAAAACGCTCGTACCGATTAACACATCCTCCGGAATAGAGCCCTGATATTGAGGGGCCTCAAAAACCGGAGCATTGTCGTTTACATCCGTAACGGATATCTCCACATCGGTGGTATCCGATAACGGTGGTACGCCCCCATCCCTCGCAGTAACGGTTAACAAATATGCGGGCACTGATTCGCGATCGAGCGGTCGGGTGGTAGTGATGGCTCCAGTTTGCGGGTTGATA
>SHCU01000240.1:10088-21576 GCA_004307685.1 Ceratina australensis | reverse complement strand
CTCAAGAGCTGTTGCTCACTTTTTAACTTCGGCTTCGACGCACGGATTCTTATACATACGTACGCTCCACGCGATAAAACGTATCGCTCAAACTTGAACCGCGGATCTTTATCGTTTAAAAAGTTCCGTTTTACATAAACATTTGTCCGATCGTTTGAACATTGAGATCTCGGCTCGGTCCTCGATGTTCCAAAGTGCTCGCGCGTCAGCGTTTATCGTTCTCTTGTAGTCGCATAAAATTCGCGGTGTAAACGCGATGCACAGGTGTGCGGCTTGGCGTTCGTGGATTTTTACCGAGAGCAGGAGAGTTCGGTCGATCGGACGTTAGCCAAAACTTTGAACGACGTTGCCCCGCGGTTTTACTGATCTCTCTCGTTCTCTACGTGTTTCAGTATGGCAAGCAACTCAGGGAAAACTACAGAGCTTACAAGAACAAACAGTGCAAGCAAACCGAGAGCCCAAAGGACCGGTACGTCAACTACAGCGCGTCGAACGTGAGTTCCTCACTACTTTGCTCTCGGTGGTTTTCGCGTATCTCGCGTGAAACCGCGGCTTACTGCCCCGCGTCGTGCCGGAGCGACGACTCTCCGCGCGGAAAAAGATGCAGCGACGAGGCGGCGGAGGGGTTCGCGGGGAACCCGAGTAGGAGGAAGTGGAAGAGAGTTTCGAAAATCGAGCAAAAAGCTCGAGGCGGCCGGTTGTTGCTACGCGGCGACTATCGATCATCTAGAATCTAGGCGGTAACGCGGCGTCTCCTCCTGTCCCTATGCGATGCGATGCGACGCGATGGTAGCACGGTTCGCACGTGCTTCCTCGTGTACGTGTACGCATCGGGACCGCGATCGATAACGAGCTTTCGAGAACCGTCCACCCTTTCCTCCTCCGCGCTTTACGCCCGGTACTTATGCTTATCGATAACCGCGTTCCCCGCGAACTCGCGGTCGTCGACCATCCTTCGATCGCCGTGGCTCCTCAGCGATCGCACGCCGTTTTTATCATTCGATTCCGCCCGCCCGAATGCCTCCCCACCAGTGACACGTTTCACCCTCTCGGGCGAGCAGCAACGGCAGTAGCGTTGCAACAGCTGCAGCTCGCGTTTGTTTCGTTCGCGCGCTTGCGCCCCTCCAACCTTGACATCGAGCATCCTCCGGACTCGTCGAACATGACGCGAGTACGTAAAGCCAGCGTTTTCGACGCTGACCCATATCCGAGTCGCTCCGCGCGAGGGAAACATCGCTGCACTATCTTAGTTTCTCTCTCACAAAAAGTTCTTAAGTAAATTCTCGCAATTAATTATTTTCGTATGTCTTTGACTGTCTGTACGCGTTTAAAAATCTACGCCTGTATCCGTTCGCACGCTTCACGGACAGCGGAAATTTTTACCGCGGTAAATGTCAATCTATAAAAGCGTTCTATTTATCGTTCCAGGGTGTTCTTGGTTCGGGAGAGCAGAAGCAACTTAGGAGCGTACGTGCTAACGTACAAGTACAGCGACAAGGTGTTTCACGCGCAGATACAACCAGTGAGTGCATATACCGAACGAAGGAAAAATTAACTCGTCGATAATGGACAATTTATGAGAGTGTGTCGTTTAAGGTGTTCGATGAACGATGTAACTGCTGGCTGTACACTCTCGACAAAGGCGTGACGAGATTCTACGACCTGCTGCAACTGATCGAGTTTTACCAGCTGAACGCGGGTTGCTTACCGACGAGGTTGACCCACTACGTGCAGAATGGCGTCCCGGCGATGCTTCCCCTGCCGGTCCCGTTGCCGCAGTTCGACGACGGCGACGGAACGCCCTCGTCGGCCGACCTCGGCCGGCGATTCAACTCGGCGAACAACACGTGCATCGGCACGCACGTCGAGCACAAGCACAAGAGCATTTGAGGATAGGGATCCCAGCGGCCCGGCGGCGAGAATCTCGCCGCCGGGTACCCGCTCTCACACGCTTCTCGAAGGGAGCTCGAAGTAAACCGGCCCGCCGACGCGAGCGTACGATCCGCGCGCTCGGGTTGCTGGAGTTTGTGCCTCTGCAGCTACAGCAAATGGAACCTGTAGCCTCACACAATTATTATCTGTTTTCCTCCGCAACGGAGCGCGAGACGAATGATGATCGCCAATTAGAATTTGGCAGTGACGAGTAAAAACCGTGCACGCACCACGCGACGCGACGCGACGCTCCTCCGGTCATACGGTCCTCTCGACCTCTCGTTGCCCGTTGCCTGTTACCTTTTTAATCGATCTCGCCGTCCGTCGCGCGTACTCCTCGCCATGAAAATCGGCTTTGATAGGCGGTCAATCAATACCTATTTTCCGCGTGGATGCCACGGCGGCGGCGGTAGTTGAACCTTCTCTTGCCTAAAACCGGGCCGAGCCACGGGACCACCGTACGACGGAGGAGCGCGCGTAACCTAGATAGATTAGTGCTCGGGAACAAGGAAGCAACAACCTTACTATGTTTATCATTTAATCGTTATTACTACAATTATTATTATGATTATGATTATTATTATCATCATCGTCGTTGTCGTCATTATCATTATTACTGTTATCATTAGCGCCACAAGTATCATCGATACAAACTACGATAAGATATATTTTATACGAAAGTAGGCGGTGATCCGCGCAATTCACCAGATCTCGACGTCCATGCAAAGAACAATAAAACTTATATACGCGTGTGTATAGGAGGTACACGTCCCTTGTGTACACGCGTATATATTTATAAAATGTCTACGCGCTGTTACATTACGCTTCTCCTTTCCTTTCCCTCGGAGAGATCGCTCGAGGAGCGGTACGTGCCGCGGCAAGCCGCGCAGCTAACTTTCAGGCCTCGCCGGCGAACGGCGCGACGCGGCAACAGGTAAGGTTGGCGGTCGCCGGTCAGCAGGTAACAGGCAGTGGTTAGCCGGAGGGAAGGGGGATCGATGAACGTAGGCGGTAGAGGTGGAATTCAGGTGCGAGCTGAGGAAACCCGGATCCGCGCTCACGATCAGTCGATCGCGGGCAACCGACGCGACCCGATCCTGTGCCTTTTTGTTTATCACGTTTAGGTTTAATCGCGTGTGTACGATATTCGTGTTTCCTTATTACCCGAAACATCGACGAGATGCGGATCGATCCGGGTCGATCTCGCCGTGCTGAGCGACTGCTTCCGCTGATCTTGGATAGGATTCCACCTGTTCCGAGCAAGTAAGTTGTCACCTGTTTTAATGATCGCGCTCCCTACTCGTTGATCGATTTCCGTTTGATACCAATTGCGCAGTTCCGACGCGATATTCTTTTATTCAATGTAATCTATTCCTGAGTTCAGGATCTATCAGGAATGCAAGATCGATCGAAACGCAAGAGAAAAATAATCGAAGATCGGCCAATATATTTTGGCTCTAAAAGCTCATTAAAGATCCAGGATTTAAATACAAGCTCATTGTCCAATGACTCCGGATAACGTTTCGGGCCCAATTTTAGCATCCGTACGCTCGACGCCGGGCGTCCCTGTAAGTCTCGAAACCGGTCGGGTAACATTCCTGTCGATCGCTCGCGCGTCTACGATCCCCGTGACTCTTCCATTTCTCCTCTAGCTACTCTCCTCACCGCAAAGTCTCTCGCAGATGACGCGAGATCACTCGCCTGCGTTTCCAGCCAGGCACTGCCAGATACGAACACGTTCCTTCCCCACCGTCTCACTCCACCTTGTTTTCTTCGTCTCGTTTTCGACATTCGAATCACGCAGCGATAAACGTTTACGTCCGAATACCTGCAGGAATCGAACGGGTTGGTTCGTGTGACGCTATGGAATTTCCACCCGGACGATCGAACATATTCGCTGCTGCTCGAATCTGATCGAATCGGCACGGCTCGACGGCGACGGCGTGACGATGGTTCGAAACTGGTTATTCTCCGCGCGCGCGATACTGCCGATGAGTCACCGTTTTCCCTCTTCGCTTCTCTCTCTCTCTCTCTCGCTCTCTCTCTCCAGCGAAAGGACGCGGCGATATTTTTCCTACGCTTTTCATCGCCACACCGCGTATCTATACGCAACAATAAAACATTTAATTCGCCAATTCAAAAGATGCATAAATACTTGTTTGATCATTTGAACATTGAAATATTTACTCACCTTTTGGCATCGCAAATTACATGTTATACCCGGTATTTATCATTCTTCTTCCGATTTCACATCGACATTTGGAGATCATAAAATATCGTGCGAATAATGATTTTCATTATAAAAAAAATTAGGTAGTAGAAATTGTAACGTGCATCGGGCTATCTATTACAATTCCATAAAATCTGGTACCTATTTATTGCGTTTCTTTCAGGGAAGGGAGCGTGTTTGCGTTCCAGTCCCGCTGATATATCCTGGGACCAGACGCATTCGCTCTGAAGAGTGCTCCACCATGAATCCACTATCGATGGAATTGATCGTAACACTTTTGGTGCTAATCGGTACCGCGAATGCTGACTCCATTCCGCAAGAGGAGAAGTGCGGTGACAAACATTGCTCGGTTGATGAATATTGTAGCCAGTATGACAAGCAGTGTAAATCGTGTTTGCCACAATGCAACAACAAACCGACCGAGTGTATCGAATTGTGTAAAGGTAAGTTTTCTACACGAATCACGAGGTAAAGGAAGTTTTTCTAAGTACGGATTTATAAAAGTACGTAATAATTAATTTAATAAATGATAAATAATACATAAAGTATTTATAAATAATTATAAACGTACGTAAGAACGTCAACGTGCCAAAGCCTAGAAGATATTAAAAGCAGAGTGCTACGTTATTTGATTTATGAATCTTTTCCTCTGAGTATTCTTTATCTGTAAAAATGTTTCCACGTACTTGATAAAAAATTGGTAAAGATTCTGGATGTTTTATTCGGTTACGTGTAAGCCGGTACATCCTCTAAGAAATATCCCGATCGACGGAGAGGATCGATGGGGACCGGGGAAGGTACAAAGTAGAATAGTGCACCTGAATCCGAGTCCGTTGACTTTGCACCTGACCACCGTCGTCCCTCCGTCGACTTCCCACACGCGACCCACCGATGACTCATCCGACCTCCTGCCTTCTTTTCTTTTCTTTTCTTCTCTTTTCCTGCCCCTTCCTCTTTTTACCTCTCCCATACCCCCGGCCCTATTGTTGGGCTCCGGTAACGGTCCTTTTCGACCGAGCCCAAGCGAGAGGCTCAGTCCATCGTACCGTAGTTTCCCTTGAGAAAAACGAAAGCTTCTCTGATTTCAGCGTACATCGTGCACAAGCTGTTCGTCCTTCAGAAGCAGCACGATGACTTCCGAGGTAAGTACGATAGATTCGCGGTTAAAAGTTAAGCGAGATTTATTATCTACTAGCCTTTGTCATATCAGATTTTCGTTTTGTTTCAATTGTGAGAACTCGCGTTGTACCGCAGGTCGAACGGGAGAAAGATTGATCTCAATCCTTTGCGTGTTTCGCAGGAGAAATCGGACGATTGCAGATTCTAGCCGTGGTATCGATCGCGGTTGCTCTCCTCGCGTCCCTATCGACCCTCTACTTGCTTCTGCGGAAGTCTGACCGGTGGAAGAAGATGCGAGCCGGGCTAAGTCGAGTATTCGCCGGAAAGAAGCTAAAGGTAAATCCATGTCGGAGTATGAAAATGAAATCCACAAAATCTATAATCGCTTGTCACGGTGTACGATTTCAGAAGACAGACAATGGGAGCGCTACCAGCAACAACAATAATAACAATTTTCAAAAGACGCAGGAGAACGCGGAACTGGGCACGGTGAGGCATAACGGGCTGAAGATACCGATGCCGACGATAAGCGCGAGCGTGGCGCCTGCCCGGCTCCCGGAGAACGGAAGCGGGAACGCGAGCGGTAGCAGGAGCGGCAGTGGAAGTGGAAACGGAAACGCGACGCCGAACACCACCACCACTAATCTTTCGACGAGGCATCCCAGCGAGGACACTACCCTCGACTACGCTTACGACAATCCGGCGATGACGCCTAGCCCGGAGACCGTGCAGCTCAGAGCGAAACGAGAAAGCTCGTTCTGAAAGTCTTTGTTTTAATGCACCGTCGAACTTCACTCGTACCACGTGCCTCCTATCGGTCTACTTGTTGTTAATTATGACTGCGGATTTTATGCGTTTAAAATCGTATCTACAGACCTAAAAAATGACTGCCATACGTAAAATGATATAAAATATTAAGCATATATTCAAAGGAATGCCTGCAAAAATCTACTTTTTTACTTAATACATTGTTTTATTGTGTTTCGCATACAAATTCGCAGTCTATGTTATATTATAGATGCTCACGCAACGTGAAATCAATTGATTAAGAGAATCGGAGAGTTCGGCAGTCAGTTAAATGAAGAGCGACGCGTCGATCAATCGCACGGGACATTGTACATACGCCAGATATATTGAAGATTCGTGCGTTAGTTTCGCACGAAATTGTACATATAGACTATTTTATTTTAAGTACTTAATCGTACGCGCGGGATATCTGTCTTACGTACGAGTTTCCGTAGATCCTTATCAGCCATTCCGTCCATGAAAGGCCTTGCGAGCGTGGCTCGAGGAGCCCGGCAACCGGGCCGAGCTTCGCATAGGTCAGCGACGGCACGCGCGAGATCGATAAACGAGTACATACACTACGCTTACGTTAGGTACATACATACCGCTACGCGACCGCCCGGCATCGATCGAGGAACTCGCGTTTCGTGCTCAATTCTAATGCTCAACCGTCCTCCGTCCACCGCCGTGTAGTTATGTGCTCTCGCTCCTCGATCAGCGTCGAACTTCCTCTCGTAAATCGCAACTGACGTCACCGAGAGAAACACAGCGAAATTCTTACATTTGCAAACAAATTGCAGACAATGGAAAGTCAGTTGAGTGACCGCGTATTTGAATGACAAAAGAAATTTCAACCCGAAACGCATTGGCATAAACGTATTTTTGCATAAAGTTCGATACCGATAAGAGATCGCAAAGATAGCGAGAGGAGAATCGATCCCGCGTGCCCGTCGCTGTCCTTACGTTTAGGATTAGATAATAAGTTACTTGTGCACGATCTGCACCGCGAATTTCTCAGTCCACGTGAACGAGAAACGCCGTCTTCCACAAAACGCGAGAATGAGTTCCGTTCACTCTGGACGGTGAGCGCGCTCGTTTATAGATACTATTAACTTTAAGACTTTTCCTGATCTAAATCTCGTAGTTTGTATTCCGACGAATAAACACACGAGCACACACTTTCCATTCGTATTCTTTACCCTGCCGTTCGCATGCAGTTTCATATGCGGTGCTGTTCACTCAGATAGTTTCGTATCAGGACATTCTATGTACATAATGCGAATAAAATAGATATTTGATTTATGATGGAACGTACAATCGCTATAAATATTTTTCTCCGATCTATCTTTATACGTGCTCCGATATAAAATTATGTCATCTACTAATTTATAGTAGGAATTAAGCTTACACGTCAAATTTTACCATTCAAGCGAACAGCAGTACAAGGATTACACGTACCCGCATCCATGCATTTTGACTAGAGAATAACAATATAGGATAGTAACAGAGAGAATAGGAAAAGGAACTACCCGTTGCTGTGCCGTGCGATAAACGAAGGCGAGGTAGAGTTTGGCTCCGGCGCGGTCGGCGTAGCTGGCGCGGTGGGATAAGAGGAGCCAGCCGGTCTGGCCATAACCAGCTCTCTCGTATTCTTCTCCGGCTTGATCAGCACCACGTAAATCTTCGGTAGGAACAGGCAGACCAATTGCACCAGACCGTTCAGCGAGAGGGACAACGCCAACGTGATAACTCTGACCGCGTTGCTGGTGGACGCGAGGTACAGCGGGACGAACGCCAGCCACAGGACAATCGTCGCGTAATTCGCGAACGCGATGCATCGGGTCTCGTTGAATCCTTCCGGGCATTTCCTCGTCTTGATCGCGTAGAACGTGGACGCGACTGAAATCAACCATTCCATATCCCATACCCTCGTTTTATATAAGTCTCATCCGAGTAAGCAAAGAATCGTTGCTGCACTGTTACTACGCTTCAAAGCATGTAGTTTTTAATATAAAACATTATGTGTATTTTCGTTAAAAAATTATAAGATTATACTGATCCATGTAATAAATAGATAAGCTTTGAGGAAGAAGGCTCACCTGTCAAGAGGAACGGGTATACCAGTCCGGCGACGTAAGATCCGCCCTCGGAGTCCCGACAAACCCTGACGTTCGCGTCTCTCGTGGGATACCAGTGTTCCACGGTCGGCGGATCTTTGAATAACCAACTAGCATCGAAGGCGATTTCGAGCATGACGAGGATCGATGCGATCGCCAACTGGGATCTCGGGCTGGTGTACCGACGCTTGCGTGGGCTGCGCCCGGGATCATTGAATATCCTGTGGATCCTGTTGATCTTCGTAGCGAGCGCGGCGTAGCACACGGTGTAGCAGAACCCGATGCCGAAACGCACCAGGGCGCATCTCTCCACGCTCGGTTTCGCCACTACGGCGAACGTCATCGCGAAGCAGCCGAACGTGCCGAGCAGAAGCAGGAAGGAGAGTTCTCGACCGGAAGCTTTGATCATCGGTGTGTGCCGGTACTCGTAGAACACCCAACAGACGAACGCCGTTAGCGCCATGCCTGCAGCATCGTAATTCTTAATCGCAGATAACGATTCATTATAGATGTATGCATGATAAAAAAGTAATTAATTAATCGATGACGAAGCGTTTAAACTCAACCACTGGGAAAAGACTAAATGTATAGCTATAACTATATATAATTATAACTATGTAAAAGCCGAAACGTTATAAGTTCTCAATGGAAGAAAATTAATGTATCTTGTGAAAATATTTTCTGAAGTGAATTCTTGTCGATGATTTTCGTTCCTAACAGCATGCGTACAGGATGTCTCGTTTGGAAACCATTGAGCCGCGAGGGACACGCGAATAGACACAGATGTGTCCGGGTGTACACGTACGTAGATAGAATTAGATTACCGGAAACGGCTACTGCGATGGCTACGATGGCCCAGGGATTCGAATAGTCCACGAATTGTTCCGGAATGGACGAGCAGCCTGTCCCGTTCTCGGCGGGCACCGTGCCCCAGTCACACTCCTCGCACCTCTGCTCGTCCAGCTTGTACCGGTAGAGGCCGCAGCTCTGGCACCTCCAGCAGCACGGGTCCTCCTTGTTCCTGACCATGATCCGATTCGAGCCGCAGGGTCGGCTGCACGAGGAGCTCGGGAACTCGCCCATCCGTTCGCCGCGAAATCGCAAGTTCTCGCGGTCCAGCCGCAGCACAGGCTCTCCTTTCTCGTTCTCTAGATTTCGTTTGTCTCTAGTCGAGGCCAGTGTATCCAGAAATCGTTCTATATCGAATGAGAAACTTACGCGTATAGTTGCCGACGATCGCCCAGTGGTAAGAGCCGTTCGCCATTCGCTGGTAATTCAAGATCGAGTATCTCGGCGGTCCATCCACAGCATCGACGAATCGAAATCCATTCCCAGCCTCGTCTGAAAATATCGACGAGCCAGGATCCATTTTTATATAATAACAAAAATAATCATATCAAATACGTAATCCACTCTGCAAGTTTGCGCATCGAATCGCAGTGCTTATTTGCAGTTTGTTTGAAATCCGCTCGAGTACCTTTGAAGGAGACTCTCTCTAAATACGACGAAAATATGTTCCCATCGAGTGGTCGCATCGCGTTGCAGAGACCGATGGTATCTTCGCCGCAAAGATCTCGGCGCATATCGCGGAGCGCGTAGGCCACAGCGTACACCGCGTCCCTGACGAAATGTAAAAACCTCCGCTGCTTGTACCCGTTGGCTCTGTTTATCCTCAGCCTCGAATCCGTGCAACTCACTCGCCGCTGAAACACGAACCTCCTCGAATCTCTTCCCGCCTCCTGAGAAAACAAATAAATGGGAGAGACTCACTCTACCGTCCTCGCATCTATGATAGCTGCTCCAGAACTCTCGGAACCAAGGATTGATGCGCTCGTGATCGAGCTTCAACCCGGTGAAGTATTCGTCGAAGCCTGAGAGCCGGGCGTACAACGGTTGAACGGCGAGTGCCCCTTCCAGCTCCAGCACCGTCGTCGTTTCGCGGTCCACCGTTGTCGTCGCAGACGTCCGTTCGTGCCGAGCTGGCCACGAATCGCTGACCAGCCAAACGAAACGCGAGCCCACGCCTAATCGTCTGGCCGCCTTCAAGACACTTAGAGTCGACGACTTTTCCGCAAACAGAACTACCACTGCGTTCAACACAGAGAAGGTCAGTTGCTCCTTCGTAAATTTTTAGCTGGCAAGGTAAACGTCACAACATCTGTTCACGCTACAATTTTTTACTTGTTATCTTAATGTTACAGAATGTCTAGATTAGAATCAAAATCTAAAGGATACGGTAAGTATCGGCATAATTATTTTTGTAGACTAAAAGACATGACAATGTAGATATAATTTGTTGAATCGACAAGTATTTTATTTCGAATAAAGATCTGCGATCCGATGATAAGCTGACATCGATACACATCGAAATTCGTACCTCGAACGTCTGTCTTCTCGGCGATCGTTCGCACCACTTGATCGTAATCGTCATCGGTGAATCGGTCCTCGCTGACCCGATGAGGCGCACTGAAGCACACGGAATACTCGGCGGCTAACGACGTCAAAGTCTCGTATCCATGGTCCCCGTACTCCGAGTCCGTGTATACCACCGATACGTACGTCCATCCGAATCGGCTGGATTCATTTTGATTCGTCGCTATTACTTACTCACCCGTGCATCTCTTCTCGGAAGATTTCCAACTCGAATATACGCTTATTAGTTTATTAATTTACCGTAGAATCTCCAACATAGCCCGCGCTTGATTAATGTCGCTCGGTACCGTTCGGAAGAACTGCGGGAATCTCTCCCTGCTACTGAGAAACGGCGACGTGGCCATGTACGAGATCTGTGGCACCGGGAACAGAGCTAGCACCGACGCGACCTGCGAGCAGGACGCGTGAGACACCTGGCCTGAGTCTTCGAGCTTACGCACCGGCGAACTAACCTGGATAGTGACAGAGCTCGATTGCGCGCCGAGGACCGCGACCACTTGATCCATCTCGCCGTTCCAGAACTCGGGCACGGTCCCGTCTCTGCACAGGTACTCCGTCTGATGCCCGAATCGATTCTGTCGAGCGATGAAACCTTTTACGAAGTGGAGAGTCTGTTCCAGGGCATAGACGGGATTGTCGCAGGTGTCGAAAGCCAGCACGCCGAGTCTGATACCCGGCAGGATCGTTGGATCCTTGTTTACGCGCTCGACGGTGTACAGCATAGCCTCTAGGGGTTGAATCCCGTCCTCCTTCTAGTTAACGCAGGGGTATCATTAAATTCCGGAGCCACTTCGGCGAATCCCTCGCGAGAGATGAACATTTTATAAAATGTCGATATTAACACTAAACCTACCACGGTCAAATGACCCCT
>SHCU01000239.1:145182-171378 GCA_004307685.1 Ceratina australensis | reverse complement strand
GCGAAGATCGAGTCGTGTTAGGATAGAAAATTAAGGACATCTGATATCGACAGACTCGAAGCCGTTACGTTGAGAAATATACTATCCCGGTAGGTGACAAGTGTCTCGTACAGTAGTTCCTCGAACTATAGTAGCGGACTTTTAGCTTTCCATGCGAAACCAGGCCAGATACCTACAGAGTGTATTCGCTCAGCGACGCGCCGGTTTAATTTTTATTTTAGGTCATCCGCGTTTTACGAGCAACACGTGCGAGAGAATTCCGCGGATGATTCATTCGCGTCGGCATCGTTACCCTCTTAATTCGATTTGCTCCGATAGCACGCCGGACAACGTTTAAAACCTCCCGACACTTACGCTAATTTCCATTTCAATTGCAGCTCCATTAATATTCATAATCGAGTAAATAAATTAGTCCGTGGCGTTACAGATGTAAACGATCCGGCTGTTTATTAACTTCATCGCCACGCTCACCGAGCATCCTTCACGATGTTCGTTATCTTTTCAGAGATCGATCAAGCGCGATGCTTCGAAACCAATTAGTAAACGATTTTAATTGGACCGCTTCTCGGTTAAGTGGTTAAAATCGGGTAAACGTAGGGGCATTGTTTAACCAGCGGGCGCATAATAAAACGGCAGAAGCGGCGACAGTTTGCCTCGTAACTAGCGAGCACAGCCGCCGCGGAGAGAGCCGCGTGTTAATCCGGAAATTATCACGAGTAATTTTACGCGCGGCGCCTAGAATGGGCTGAAACGACGTACGCGAGCGTTTCGGCCCGTTTTAACGCGAATTGTAGTTCAGAGCGCGACGATATTGTAATTGCTGGCATTACTGTACGGCGAGAGTCCGAAAGCGAGCGTACAAACGGATCATACATACTGTAGTTGTTAGTGGCCGCGTAAGTCGAGGAACGCAGCGGGTGTATCGTTTCTATCAATTTTGCGACTCGCGTTCAACCACGATTCCCTAACAAGTTTTCGCGCGAGGCAACCCGTGAAACGTGGGAATCTTTACTTTTTTCGCTCGCTGGAACTATTGTTTGGTTTCACACGGGAATCGAGCTAGTTAATTAGCCTTTTTAGTTTCGTACGAGCGTAAACAAGGGGCAATGAGAATGAATAGAGATATCAGAGTGCTTTCCCTGACGCTTTTCTGAAAAACTTCGGGGGTGTATTCCGCAACAGTCAACAGGTTCGGTTTTTTCCTTATTTTCTGTTTTTACAAGTGCGCCGAGAGAAAATGTTTCGGGACGCAGAATAACGCGAATATATTGAGGAAGATACGTGCTTCGAGCTTGTTTCCGTAACCGTTGCGGCCACGTTTATACAACGGGATATGACCTGTTTTAATTTACACGAGGATCCCGTGTTTTTTGGCAAACCAAAACCGGTCCGGGTTGTTCGCGAGGGATTGAATGCGCCGCGTTAAAAACGAAGCTACTTCGCCTGTTTTTATATATTTCATATTTAACCGACGTTATCGTTCGCGTTTTATCACCGTGTACGACCGCATAATTTATAGACTTTCGCTTTTTTACACCGTCCGTAACAAAATGGTTTTCAACCGTTATCTACCTTTCCACCCAGCGGATCCCCGTTCCACTCTCCCTCTCTTTAATATTCCGATGCTCCCCTAAACCTATCCACTTTTTCGACGCTGCGTGTAATATATCAAACGGTTACAGTCCCATTTCCGAAATGTATCCATCATCTTTATCGATCAGCTGACCTTTGAAACATCGAAGGAAACGGATCAATAACGGGATCAGACGCCGTGAACTTTGCAATTATTAATACCCACGCGAGCACGATGCATTTCACGAAACAAATGCTGCACGCAAATCACGGAATGTTCCTACTATTTACAGATCTGTAATCAACGAGGGGAGGATCGACAGGGACAATGCCAGGGGCAAGGCAGCATCCCCTAAAAGGGCGAATCTTGTTGGCCATATTCATCCTCCTCGGTACGTTCGCGTTACTCTCGAAAGCAGCGGCATTCCCAGATTGGACCGACTGCCCAGCCGTGTGCCGCTGCAAGTGGACGTCCGGCAAGAAGTCGGCCCTATGTCCAGACGCCGGGCTGACCTCGCTACCAGCATCCCTGGACCCGGACATGCAGGTGCTCGACCTGTCCGGTAACAAGATCCCGGCGCTTCAGTCCGAGGTTTTCAAGCGTTCCGGACTGCTGAACCTTCAAAGAGTCTTCCTGAGGAACGCGGGCATCCATCAGATCCACGCGGACTCGTTTAAGGACATGAGGATCCTCGTGGAGATCGACCTGTCCGACAACCACGTGTCGTCGCTCGAGCCGGGTACGTTCCAAGGCAACGAGAGACTGAGGATTCTGATCTTAAGCGGAAATCCGTTGGGGAATTTAAAGAGCCATCAGTTTCCTATTCTTCAGCACTTGAGAAATTTGGAATTGCAGAGGTGTTCGTTGTCAGAGATACACGGCGAGGCGTTTATTCATCTCACGGGATTAGAATCGTTGAGGCTAGACCAGAATCAACTGGAGTATCTTGAAGTATCCGTTATATCCAGTCTGCCGCGATTGAAGACTTTGACGTTGGACGGAAACCAGTGGAGCTGCGACTGCCGATTACGAGATTTTCGAAGCTGGCTGATCCCACACGGGCCTAGTAAACTATATTCCGTACCTCAGTCCTGTTCTTCGCCACTGAGGCTCGAAGGTCGCAAGTGGGAGGACGTGAAACCAACGGAATTCGCATGCGAACCTGAGGTCTTCGTACTAGCTAGCAGTATTCAAGAGGAGACTAACGGAAACCTTAGCCTAGCCTGTCTCGCTACCGGAGATCCCGAGCCCGAAGTCTGGTGGCAACTGAACGGCGGTCCGGTAAACGCGACTAAGATGACCGACCAGGCGTACTCGGGCACGTACGTGATCTACACAATGTCCGAGGTCAACTACAACGAACGATCGTCTTCTAAACTGATCGACAGGTGGAACAACTTGACTGTCTATAACGCTAGCGACGGTGACGCAGGGGAGTATTCCTGTTTCGCGAAGAACATTGCTGGCCTGGCGATGGACACGGTCAGTATAGCGATCCCTCGGGTGTACACGGCGCCCACGCTCTCCCAGAGCGACAACTGGCTGCTCTGGGTGACCCTGGCTGGAGGTGGAGCTGCCGCGTTGTGTGCTTCCATTTCGGCGGTGCTGTTGGTCTTGTGCGTGTGCGGTGGGTCTCGTCGGCAAAGCGCTCGCGAGAAGGTCAAGCTCCAAGGCAGCACCAGTTTCGGTGATCAAGAAAAGAAGCTGTTAGACCTGTCCGTGACTACGACGACTCCTGGTAACAGTAACGATCGAGGTAGCGGCCATGGGAGTTTAGTGGAAGCTTGCAGCACGGGTGATCTTGAACTAGCGGAAAGAAGTTCTTTGTGTGATCCCATGGGAGCAGCGACGGTCACCGTCGAGAGGCTTCGGCCAGAGGTCAGTGCCGGATCGGTCAGCGTGATGAGATCGGTCCCATGCGCTGCCGTGTTCCCGCCACCGCCTCCGGAGTTCACAAGCGGTGTCCTACCGGCCGGTGTCTTCGGGAATATCTTCATCTCGGTGTCAGTGCCACAGGACTCCTCGGAGCGTTGTTACCCGGACCTACTGGATCTTCCGGTTCACGGGTCTTCCGTGAGCAAAGCTGCCGGAGTGCTTCCATCGGCCAGCAGCGTGTCCAGCTTCGCGACGTTACCTCGACGGGCGTTGCGATCGAGCGACCTGTGCTCGCCTTATGACAATATGGGGCCCCGCGTCACGGCCAACGGTAGTTCCGCGTTCTCGCTGACGGACGTCGACCTGCGGTTATCGCCGCCGCCGCCACCGCGGATCATCCAACCCCCGCATGAGTTCGTTTCCCTGTGAGACGCGTCCCGGCTTTTGGGAGATTAGGCTCGCATCTTCGAACCTCGTCCGTCGCTTCACCCGGTGTTAAAACTGTCGACTTTCATTTTTACAATATGTTTCGCAAACGGCCGATAATTCTGTGTCAAATCGTCTTGCCCTATCGTTGTGTTCGGTTGTTGCATCTTGTACGGTGAAACATGGGTCTGTCGAGTGCGTACGTACGACGGAATTGTTAACGGGGAAATGTGTTCTGTATTTGAATTAGCCTGTGATACTCATGTCACTTCGATTTTTGTTTCACCGACGATGAGATTCGATAACGGTCCCGCTGCCAAACGTTAGCCGACGATAATTAGAAGAGACTGTGTTTTGTACTTCCTCCGCTACTATACTATATGTACTATAATACATTGTAATTGTTATATCGTTACGCGAACGGCTCACACTTTTTAAATCATCCACATCCCTCGAGCGTAAGTAAAAGGAGAATTGTATGCATACAGGGACCTAGAAAGTTTGTATCTCGTGCGTATATTAAATGACGTCCGGCAGATGTTATATCGAAAGTAGTATAACAGAAATATATTTGATCGAATCCAATTCAAACTTCTGTCTGTCCAACCTAATCGATTGCGTATGAGTCTCGAAACTGCACGTCCTCTCACGGGCCGCATCCGCCGTTTATGTAAATAGCTAGAATTTGTAAGACCCGTCACTTTTTTATAACTGCTAATCATAATTTTAAGTGATATTTTTCGACGTCGATCGTTTATAGAAACTCGATTTACTCGAGGTGTACAATATGTTGAAAGATTCGTTTTTTGATTATAGTACTTCCAATAGAGAAACTGCAGTTATTTCATTTCCATCCCGGTTCCAACCACCGATCCTAAACTCTAAATTCATATTCTCGCCGATCTGATCACTTATAGGACGCATAGGGAAGAAGTGCAGTTTCGAAACCTAGTCCCTCGTGTCTGTTCGCTTGTCTGCCTGGCTTGCTTGGTCGATCGACCAACGAACGGTAGCTAGACTGTAAAATTTTTACGATCCGGCTAGTTTCCCGCTGCGGTTACGTCGCAGAGGAGGAGGAGGAGGAGGAGGAGAGCGTGTACAACGAGGAGAATGCGTGTGCGATTTTTTTTAGTACCTAAACATCTCTTCTAGTTGCCAATAACCCGCGGATCCGGGCGGTTTGTAAATATAAGGTGAAGAGGCGCCGTACCTCTTTGAACAAGAATAAACGTTATCTCCCCTAATCATTCTCGAGGTGTATCACTAGTTTGTTACGTAATCTACGTGTGTACATATTTGTTATCGCAGTACACGTATTTAATATAGCGTGGCCGGCGCGAGCCGCGTCGCTGCCCATTATGAACACTTTGTCAATTAATAAAACGATTGAATTTTACACATCATCGAGTTATTGTTATCGCTCATCCACGGGCCGATCGATCCCTGGCCCTCCGGGCAAGAGTGATCTTAAAAGGTCCATTGTCTCGGTATGTTTGACGATGAAATTTCTAAGATACCTGGGTTAACTGAAATTCGGCCACGAAATTCTCTGCACGGTGTACCTTCGATAAATGTAATCGAGTTCCGCGGCTAACAATAAGAGTCACCTCGTTTGGTACCAACGAAGCGATTAATGCGATATTACCCTGTCCTATGAATGTGATACGAATAGATCGGTTATTGGTAATTTCAAGGGGGTATTGATCCGAACGCGAGCTCATTAACGCATTAATGAAATCTGTCCGAATCCGGGATAGAAATCGTTTCCCTTTTCCGTTGAATAGAAACCGCAGATACTGGAAATGTGAATGCGCGAAAGTATTATTTTAGTACATTGTTTCAGCTCAATCCGCTAATTACACTAGCAAGCTTCCGTATCGAAATCAATGCATATAAATCGGATTAAACGCGAGAATTACGTAACAATCTCGCGGAGTAAATATTCCTATTGAATAGGATGTGATTAATTTATAATTCGTCCGACGTCCATTTACGACGGTCCATCAATAATTCACGCACAAAGGGAAGAAAGAACGAACGCAGTACGCGCCGTTCCTATGAAATTCAGGTTCGGCGAGGAAAGAAAATTTGAAAAAGAGAGGAAAAGAAACATCGTTTCAACCAGCTTTATTACAGCTTTCGTGAGTCAGCGAAAATTCTATGCCACGACGTATACACGTGCAAACTTCAATAAATTCTCGCAGGATAATGGGTTTCGAATTCGTGTTTCGTACAGAGGATCTCGTTCTACAATTCCCGGATAGCTTTTAGGAAAGTTTTATAATTATATCGGTCGCTGGCCACGCGGTAAAGACAGATTCGGTTGCATCGTGGATCCGTTATATCAGCTCGGCTTGGACATCATTTGCAGAGATTTCGCTGCTCCATCTCGTTCTCGCGGCCGAGCCTTGGCGTGTAACCGTTCAGCTGGCTGTTTCGAGATCCTGAAATTACCGAACGAATCTACGAGTCTTCCCTAATATCAGAATTTTTCACACTGAGGCATGCGAAACGTGCTTGACAGAACGGAAGAGTGGAAAACAATCTCAGCATGAAATATAATAGAAATGAAGAGCAAAACTGGGATTGAAAGAAATAACCGGAAACGAAGCTTGACAAAAAACCATAAAACCCTGACATTTCTAAGAAAAGAATATTTCTTTCTCAGTTGCATAAAGAGAATATTGAATCCAACTCCATGCATGACAGACTCAAAAAGAAGAGATGTACGAGTCAGCAGCACACAGTTACGTCGAATTAAAAATTGAACGAGGGAATAAATTAAAATTCGATGGAAAATTGTGGACCAATTTTTCCCAGGGTGAAAATCGATTATGATTTACGCGCAGACCGTAACAAAATTCCCTGATGGAATTTGAACTCGGTATAAATAACGCATTAACAGCATTTTATTCGTAGCGAAACGCGTTACACAAGTGGCGCAGGATGCTGGCAATGAAATACTACCCGCGCCCAGGGTAAAAATTAAATTGGCATTTGGATCGGGCATCAACAAAACATTCGCGACAAACGTTCCCGTGCTTTTATTCCCGGATCGATTGTACAACGTAGAGACCGTGGAAATGCTTTTTTCCCCACTGATCTTTGCATGAAGCTTCATTTTGATCCACTATGAAGTTTCTACAGTATACGTAATTTATCAGTCTCGTATTTCGCTGAACATTTAATGAACTTGAAATTAAATAAAACATAGACAATTTCCTTGAAAAGTTTTATGAGAGCATCGATAAATATTAATTTTCTTCAGACGAAACTATGACCATAGTTCAATAGCCAATCGCTATTTTTTTTAACATTTGAATTGATTGAATTCAAAGCAAGGAATAGGCAAATGACAATAAAAATCGAATATCACTTACCCCGTGATGGAGGGTAGATAGGCCTTTCATCGATCTTTTGCCACGGTCGATAGTCTTTGGAAGGTGGGATCAACCAAGTCAGTTCCTTTGCTACGTGCTTCGGAATCCTTCCTATGTATCCGCTGCGAGGATCTGTAAATCAGATAAATCCACGATTATGCTTGGGGTACAAGTTGCATGTTTTGTCTTCGAAAAATACTTTCGAAGAAGTGTATAAGTATCTCTACTGAATAATGTATTTCTATGTAACTAACTGTCCAGTCATTAATCATATTGATAAATGATGTTCAGAAGTTTAGACATTATTTGATCAGTAGGTCTTATCAAAATACATGTGCAGTAAAATTATATGTATCTGTACTGAATATTCTATGTTAAATTAAGTTTAAAGATTTGTTACTTATCACTATAGGAAACGAATATCAGGAATTGATATTATTTCAGGATTCTAAACACCTTCATAATCTTTATCAGAACTGTCCGAGTCAGGATTGTAGATCTCAGTTTCAGGTTCTATATCGTGGTGCCGGTTGAAATTGATAGATAAATCGGATCGACCGATCCTGGGGTAAGTCATGAGACCGGAAGCTCGTCTGGCATTACTCTTTAGCCTCTCTCCCTCTGAAAAATCACGCCACAGATAATAAACCTAGCTGCTCGATACGATGATTAAACAACATTCAGTATTACACCGTATCGAGAATTTCTCATATTTAAACAAAACACGATATTTTTCAAATAATTTCCACCTCGTCCCACAGAAACTCATAGCAACATTTTCAGCAAAAGCGACAGAGTTAGTTTTTCAGGACATATTTTTTTTCTGCTTTAATTAAACATGAAAGGGAGCAGAGTACACGAAGCTCGGAGCAGAATATATTAAAAGTCATGCTAATTTTTGGCAAACACAGAGGGTCAATTAATGTAATCACATGAAAATTGAATACCGTTAGAATAAACAGATCGTTGAAACGTGAAAGAAAATTCATGCGAATATCTTGCCTTTGCTCGACCGCGATTGTTGGCCTCGGCATTGGGATACTAAAAAAGAACGATTACAAATTTTAGATCAAAACTCCTATCGTTATTTCGTCCTCGATTAAGAATCGTATCATACGAGAAGCGACAGAACTCCGAATACTACAAAACAGAAGATAAGAGAAACGGCAAGGCGCGAAGGCGGTTCGAATGTGCCGGAAAACCTGGCGTACAGTTTTCTGGATCGCACTTACGGTTGAGAGAGACGGAAATTATTAGAACCACCAGGGTTACGGTTAGATAATTTCTCATTGCTACGAGATCTCGAGATTCGATGGAGGCGATACGGGATTCCGTTGAACACTGAACATCCTCAGGTACCCGACGTCTGATTTTATACCTTGCGCCTCGACCGGCTACGGGGGATGCAACCCCCTTCTTCTTTTCAACCCTCTCTTTCCCACTTGATTCCCGCCCTGTTCCGATCACTATGCTGATTCGATGGCTCGTTACCTCAACCCACGCGGATCTTATTTTACAAAATTACCTTGGCTAATTGTTCGTCAGAAAGTAAAAATTCTAATATATTACCGATAGAATTTTAGCAGCGTGTAATTATGGAAGAGTGTCTCGGTACGCAATGCAACGTATTCAATACATTCTATATTCCTATTATTATATTAGATTCAATATACATATATATGTATACTCTGGTTTAAGTAAATAACTAGGGAAGAATTCGTTTGATGAAAAAAACGTGTGTAAAGCCGTGGAACATAGAATGGGAGCCGAAAAGTGCGGTTTAAAGTTCTCCTAATGAGTTCCGGCATGAATGCAAATACCCACATAGCACGGAATGAAAGGGTGTGCGTGTAAACAGCCGGAAACTGCGATTAATGTTGACCAAACTGTTCGATGTTTCCTCATAAATCGTATTTTGCAATTAACAGGGAACCGCCGTGCTGTCCCACTGTGTTTAACGCAATGACACGGAACTGGGAAACTCATTTCCAATATAATATAAATTACAGAGATCTCTAATTGATTTCAGAGCCGAATTGCGGCGAGCTGGTTTTATATTTCAAAATGATATTACTCGGTTAATCAGGTGGAACAAAATACTCTATGCGGATGCAATGTAGACAAAAAGAATCGAACTAAAAATTAATATTTCATTGAATTAAATAACTGAAATTCGCAATCGGAATTTCCGTAGCTTCCTGCTTTTAAACTGTTATAGGATCATACAGGTTCTCATTTCAATTTTGATTTGATTTTTTTTGCAGCAAGTTAGACAACAGTACAGAGCGATGACGTTTCCCGTTTCAGGGAATAACACGACCATACAGTTCTGTGGACAGAACAGGGACAAATTTGATCGTTGTCCATTTTCTGGTTGCTGCCAATTCCGATACTCCGCGTCGAAATCAAATAGTTACTGCTTTTATCATATATTTCTCATGGGAAATAATTTTCTATTCCAATCAGTGAATTATGCAATAAAACAGTTTTAGGACGAATTCCAATATAAATATACAGCGACTACGATTACGATGAAACTACACGTGATTTTTCATGTACGAGTTGTATGATTTACTTATTTAATAGAATCTTTCACTCGTCTGATGGTTAAGATCGGGAAAATTTCTCTGGAAATTAATGGCTCTTTCCTCGATGAAACCGTTCCGTTCTGTGCCATTTCGTTTCGACGTCACGTTTTTCTTTTTTACGCGTCCACTTCGCTCTAACTTCCGATACGATTTATTTAACCGTGAGTCCGTTAATTACGTGGAACGCGTTAAGTCAATGGGAGACAGGAACATTATTTATTGAAACATAAAATGTTTATTCGAGACGGTGCCCGTAGATTGCGAAATGAAACAGAAATCCTTCATATTCGCTATGAATAATGTTTGACGACATGCCAAATTTCAACGCTCACAGCATTACTATGATAATAGCTTGTTACAAACGTAACGAGATCAGTAGTTCAATGATTTAATAGTAAAATCACTAATAAAATTACGAGGTATTTTAATGAAAAATCGTTCGCAATTATTGAGCGCTCTATTTAAAGAAGAATAAGTGTAACGATTATACGCGGTAATTCGGGCACACAGTGGCGCGTGTGAGGATTTATAAATGCGTGATATGATCATAATGACGTAGATTATGTCGCGTTATTTCAAGAGTCTATATCAAACAATATATCCGAGTTTCTACGGGCGTGCAACGTGCTTAATCCCTCTTAACAAAAATGTATCTAGCCTGATCTTTTTTGTAATAAAACATATTGAACCCACAGTCAGATCGATACGGTACCATTGTCGAATAAAAAGAAAAAATAAGGAAGCTGAGGTCATCCTGCATCGATCCCCTTCCACGTGACCATTCCCATGCAAATGAAAAGATATTCTAGTTTCTCAGGATGGCACCTTAGGCCTAATTTAATCGCGCTACGCATCTCGTTTGCATTCATCCGTGTCTCATTTGAATAGAAAGCGTTGCAATATATTTGAAATGATGTTTTACGTTTTCATTAAAGTAACCATCTTCGGAGCTGGTTTGCGGTTTCAATTATTTCCGTATGCTACGATTCGACGTAAGAAACGGATGGGAGATTGAAACCTTGAACGTAGCGATACAAGCGTATTTGTTCTCTCAAACCTCCTGCATCTCTACCCTCTCATTGTGTTAGGTACAAAGAAAAGTTCCATTATTGTTAGCAAAAGGCCTTATAACCGGGGCTTACGAGCGTGCAACGAAACGAATTTACGTGAAATGGTAAACTCCCTTTTTATCTCCGACCACTCTCCTACACGGGGACTTCAGATTTGCACGAGCTCAAATAATACCTAATACAACCGTATTGCGAACAGGACTCGAAACTAATTACGGATTCGTTGATTTACGTTGCGGTTGATTCATCGCCCCGAACTGTAAATCCATTATTATTCGCTGTTTACCTTCAGGAAATACACGTTCATAGTTACAATTTTGCCGTTTGCCCTCGATTAACATTTTTCGCATTCATTAAAAACATTGGATCGATTTCAGATGAGAACTTCATCTACATTTTCAAAAGCGAAGAACGAACAATTGCAACGTTAATACAGGTTCCTTTGTGGAAAATTAGTAATTGATGGAGAGCTACACAATGATTTTGTTTCTTTGAGGCAAATCATTGAATCGTTGCTGAATCGCGCTTGTAATTTCGATGCGGTGAAATGAAAAACGCGATGAAATCCCATGACCCGCCGATGGAAAATTACGCAGCACGGAAATTATGATCGTGACTAATGCTGCGCGAATAATTAATCCCATTTTTCAGCCGCGTCAGACGAAATCACGGTACGCTTTATAACATTAGCTGGACGGGGAAGATAAAGCGGCGGGTTTTGGAAGATTTAGCAAGTATTCACATAACAACCGTATTCGAATAACAAAATTCATTTTAATTATTATTCATTCTTTCTAAGGCATCCAATATTTACTGAAAATTGAGATAAAACTGAAAAGCGGCTCCATTGTTTCCGAACGCCATTTATAAAATCGATTAAAATAAATAGAGTAGAAATAATACAAAAAATATTACATTTTCTCATTAGCTTTTAAACTTTCAGAGGCTAACAAAAAACTGTAGGAAAAAACTGCATTGTGAGGAGCATATAAGAGCTGGTCTTCATTGTAATCAGTAATAGCATGAAAACTTTCTCGAGTAAGTTGATCATTAAAACATAGTATTCAGGCAAAGTTTATTCCTGCAGCATACTCATTCTATTCCGAGAATGGATTCCATGCTGTAGCGAAAAATGGCAGTGTTGATTTTCTTCAGGTTGTCAATTTCTTCCCTCATTTCAGCAATCTTTCCGGACTCGGATCCGGCGTTGTTCTCCGCGTATAAATCAAAGTTCAAAATATCCATTGGATCTCTGTCCCTCGAGATCACCTCGAGCAGACTCTCCTTTCCGGTATCATCAGACACCCTCTGCAGATTAGATAATTGTAAGCTCGGTTTAAGATCGTTCACGCGGAAGTTCTCGTAGTATTTCGCGAAGAACGCGGCGGTGGCTTGTCCCTTGTGTTTAATCGTCCTCAATATCTGACGGCTAGCGACGTCCCAAATGTGAACTTGGCTACCCGAGCCTGAGATTAAGTATCGGCAGTCGATCGAGACGGACAGAGACACCACGGGTGATTCGTGTCCCCGGAAGACCACCGAATTATTCGATTCCCCTCCATGCAGATCCACGTGATGCTCGATTCCACGCGGCGGCTCGTGCAGATTGAATCGATACACAGCGCCGTCGGTGGAGCCGACGAATAAATCACTCTCGCGCGCGTTCACGCAGACCGAGGTGAGGGGCACGTTGAACACGAGGGTGAGCAGCAGCGATCCGGACGCCGGGTCGTAGACGTTGCACGTTCGATCCAAAGATACGGAGAACAGTCTTCCAAGCGATCCACCGTGACCGAATCGCAGATCCTTTACCGGTAGAGAATGTTGAGAGAACGCATGTACTGGCGCAGGTCTCTCGTCGTTCAATACACGATACAGTGACCAAACGAACACCAGGCCGTCCTCGGCGCCACTCGCGAACAACGAGCCGTCTCTGTTGAATGACAAACAGCTAACTGTTTGATAATGTTGGGTTAGATTTCCTAGGAGACGTCCATTGCAGACTTGCCAGATGAAGAGCTTTTCAGATATCGCTGCGATGATGTAGGAGCCGTTCGGACTGGACGTCAGGGCTGTTACCTTGCCAGGTGTTGTTAGCCTCAGGTTTGGAACCGGTGTGTGATTGTTCAGAGGCCACACGTGTATCCGTGGCTTCGTCAGATCCGCACCGATTATGTAGCTGTCGCTTAGAAGTTGAAGAGTCCGATGAGCGAGAGCTCCAGCATTCTTGTAGGTTGACAACACAGACCCTGTTCGAGGATCCCAAGCTGCAGCACTCCAGTGCTCATTGTTACTGTCGCTTGTTATTATCACTTCCTTCGTATCCGCGATTTTAGACATTTTTATAATCAGCTCACTGTTTATCTTATCACTAACATGTTTATTACAATATACCGTCTTCTTCGATTGTTGATCGTCTGGTCTGAAGATTGTTTTGAATTTCCCGTAAACACGTGGGTTCGTTAGGTTAGAGTACCACCATAGAGTACGAGATACAAGAGGGAACTGCCAAAGCGAAGTTTCGTAACAGCGTAAAAGTCCAATTGAATTTCGATTGTCATTCACTGTTATAAAATATATTTTCGCGGAAAGATTGTGCACGATAAAAAGGAGAAATTGAACTGTGTCCACTCCCTTCCCGATCTCTTTCTTGTGATTATCAAAATCGTGTCAGTTGTAACTGATTTATGTTTGAGAGCAGGTTCCTTCGTTGACCTTGATCGTGATATCGTATGACATAATTGCAATTTTTTAGAGCGGAACTACGCGACAATTCGTCCCGGCACCTTTCATTTCATCCTTACTAGTTTGGTTAAGTTAACTTTTTGCATGCCCCGTTCCATTTGATCGTAAGGGGTTACGTGTAGCAACTATTTCTTGGAACTTTCTGATGGGCTTTATCGATGATGAATTACAAGAGGTGTCAAAACTTTGTCAAAATGTCATCGATGGTAGCCGTCTCGTCTCCTGCGTTCGCACAATGGTGCGAGTGGAAATAACGTAAGTTAACACGTCGTCGTGATAAACAAATTAACAAGCGGTGAGCAATTGCTAATTCATTGTTATCTTTGCCATTCGTAGAAGAACAAAGTTCAAGACCATTATTGTGTGCATTCAGTTCCCTGAGAACTATCCCAGTGATCCACTATTAATCGAACTGAAGAGTAAAACGTTGTCAGTGAAGCTCCTGGATGGTTTGACAGAAGTCTGCGAGAAGGAATGCAAAAAGTTGCTAGGGAAAGCTCAGGTAACTATCTCAAATGAAGAATGTAAGAGCTCCCCTGTTAAACTAACATGGAATAATTTTATTCCAGGTTCTACCGATACTGAAATTTATCCGTAATTTCATCGATGAAAACCCTTTGATTTGTTGTTACGATGAAATATCAGCCGTAAAAAACATATTGCAAAATGATGATGAGATAAAACTGAAGCAAAAACATTCTTGTATCGGTCTCAAGGTTCAAGAAGGATCCTATTATTTCAAGGCCAAGATTGAAATATCTGATAACTATCCAGTTACATGCGTGAGGTATATCATGTTGAAACAAATCTATTTACAGACACTGAGTGGCAGTGTTTAAATATTTAAAAATTCTTTTTCTTTAGAATTGAGGATGCGGATACAAATTTCCCCCCACTGTTCACTCGGCACTTTCTTGGTCAAGCAAGAGAAATAGCTAGGCAGTGCGTGGAGCCACCGCTTAGGAAAAAACCTCAAACTCCTTTTACACCATCGCCGTCCTTGAAAATTGTTGCTTCGTTTCTCATACAGTATGTCTATTGATTTATAAACATTATTCTAATTCTTATATGAATTTAACTTGAAAGAAATTATATCCAGGTCTGTGAAGACTTTGCCACGAGAGCATTGCCAGTCTTGCAGGCAGACATGTCTGCCAGCCAACCCAGAGAATGCAGAAAGAAACGAAACTGCAGATATGCATGTGGAAAGACTTTATTGTGGACATTTGTTTCACCTGCAGTGTCTCGTAACATACATGAAGACTCCTCCCTTCCATGGTAAGGAGAGACTTCAAGCTTGGATTTGAATACACAATTAATTTCACATTATTTTGTTACAGGGGGTAAAAAATGCCCAACGTGCAAGCAACGTATCTATCATGAAAAGTGGGGAGTGAGTGACAGGCTCGCAGAGGAACGTTGGGCCCATCAACAGGCCAGAGCAAGAGAGCTAGCCGAGGTAGAGGATTTCTTTAATTGAAATCTGAACTCTACCTCGTGCATATAAGAATTTACAGACAAGAAACAGAAAGCTGTCTATGAAGAACATTAATTTTGCACGTTTAACATTCGGTACATGTTAAGAGAAGGTATTTTCAATACCGTGAAGTATAAGAGAAACACTTATATTTATACCGGTCTTTATAATGACAATTCGTTAATAACATGGTGCTATTACGTTAAACAATTTGTGTTTTCTATTCAACTAACATTACGAGCTTTCGAAATCGATTTTTATACCGGATCGATTAGTTTCTAGAACGTGATACGATCATCACGAGATACAATTAAATGCCTCATGAATTTGATATTTTGTAACCTTCAAATTCGTTTTCTATTATAAGATGTTTGTACTTGATTAAACTAATCGACTAAGGAATACAGATTAAAGTGTTACTTACCAACTTGCGAGCAAATTGTCTCTCCATCCCTCTTTGAAGAGAACAGGCCATTGTCGTTGGCCGAACCAAAATTGTCGAACTTGGTTTACGGTCATCCTTCGGTTAATTTGCAATGCCCATCGTTGCCTTCATTCACAACGCATAATCACACAGTCACCATCGATTTAATATCACTCGCGGAGTTCATTACGCGACACTGAGTAAAATATTAAACGTTAAAATCTTTCAACGCCACGAAACGAACTTGTCTCATGCGAAAAATAGCGCGGAATTCGATGGTTTTGAACGCAGTGAACATAGCGCCGCCTATCGAGACGCCGCCGCGGCAGACTTCGAACAATTCAAGCAATTCAATTTAATACGATCTTTGTTCGAAACGAGTAATTAAGATTATATCAAAACGCTTTTTACGCGCGGTGAAGAGGATTACAATTGTTTATCACAGGCATTTAATAGTGAACACAGAATATCATCTCATGAGGTATCGCAGTGAATTGTAATTGTAAATCATTGTCGCAACACGAAAGAACAATTGTTACTATAAATGCACAAAATCTAAACGGACACTGTTGATTATATTTCAAGTAAGAAATGCGTTTTGTTTAATACGAGTAATAATGCGTACGTAAAATAGCAAGTGAAACGCCGAACGACGCGACAGGTACCGAGGCCGAGTTCCGTGTGACGTTGCCGCGCTCCCGCGTAATCGATGATCGAGAGGAAATCGATATGACGTAATCGCGAAGGGCAACATCCGATCGTTAGACCGTTTGGCGGGCGTGAAGTTGCTTTATACTTGTGCACTTGCTACGGTTGTGACATATTGATTCTCCGTACCGACTTCGCCGATCCACCAGTTATTTTCCTTGGCTTTGCGGTTCATCCTCCTGATATATCGTTCTTTTCATGTCCCATCATCTCTTGTGTCACCGCAATAAAATGAACAGGTAACAGAAAGGTAATGACTTCTATGAGCGAACTACTTACAGTAATCCAATTTTTTAATTGTTTCCTTCAAACGCGATTATATTTCTTTCACGTCGATCAGTTTTATTTTATTCGACACTTTTTAAATGAATTTAAGAAATTTAAAAAACAAATATGTTACGTTTATGAATATTTGTTTGATCATCAATTATTTATGACAATCGATATAAAAATGATACGAGTTCTTTGGTCAATTCCGTATCAATTGCGAAGGTATGGATTTCAAGTACTAGTGCACACAGCGCACATCAATTGCAGTGGTATGCATGTGTTCGAAATTGTAGTGCATGCCAATTGCACACGTATGTTCAAATTAATTTCCGCGTTATAATTAGTTAAACGCAATTGGCAAGGTTTTTCGCGTGGATGTACTGTACTTGGTTCTGGCAGACAGCCTGTCAGACTAATTCCCAGTTATCGATTACACGCATACGTGGAAACGCACCGATGTGTTGCATTCGTAGGGTGGGTGAACCGCGTCTTTCTTACACGTTACTTCAGTAAAATATATCATAAGAAGCAGCCGGTTAGTTAGGCGAAACCAATTAATCACAAAGTATGTATTTTATGTAACAATCTGAATATGAATATTTATATTTCTATGTTATATTCAGTAAGCGACGTAGGAAATATATTCCAAGAATTGATCAGTTCTCTTAACTTTCAGATTGCTTCCTCTCAAAAGGGAATAAAATACATGTCGAGTCGCCGAGAGGTGTGGAATATAAAAATGAATAGGTCTTTCGGTATATCTTGGGTTATAAGTGCAATTTGACCCGGTTCGGCAATTTTCGAGAACAGTGCGACTGTCCTCGATAACGGCCATCGAAGAATTCGCGATTCCAGTTTCGCGGCCAAATTTTCGGGGGATCGTCCTTGCGCCGATCTACCCTCGGGCTATGCATGTACCAGGGTCGTATTATACACACGATACACCTATAATTGCACGTAGGGCAGCTTTGTCGTAACGCTTCGCGGATCGATAGCTGGGAAATGGCCGGAAGCCAAGTCCGACGACGTCGTTTCGAGTTTTGCCGTTGTCACCGTATGGGACCTAACCCCTTTCTTCAATGTCCCACTTGTATACTCCCCCCAACGCGGAGTCTCTTTCTTCTCGCTGTCCGACTTGCTTTTTGCTTAACCAAGAGACCTCTCTTTCCTTTTTAAAAATGTAAATGAATCAATGCCTTAAACGGGCTCAGTTTTCTTGCAAGACGCTTTTAGCACTTGTAGAAATTATTCGAGTTCTTTAAAGTTATTTTACCTTTTATTTTTGTTTGATTTTACCCGGCTAATTCGAGCCTGCTGGGATCGGGGTGTGTATCAATTATGAGAATCGTTATTTCACCTGCTCCCCGAGAGACGAGTTTGTTTGTCTTCCTTTATTGCGTTCGAATCGCGATTCGTGCTGCTGAATAAGCTCAACGCGGGGTGCCATTTATCCCAGCTTCTTTAAATCCTCAAGGGCAGTAGCTCTGAAAACACCCCCCAGCGATATCGAAATATGATACCCTGTTTAACGAGTAATGCATTGTTCCCTTTTAAGAGAAATATTTTCTTTTATATAAAACGACGTTTCTTTTATACGAATATTACGTTATATAAACTGCTGAGATAAAATCTACTTATATAAAATTCCGCGATCGAAGAGTAGATCTTTTGATTTAGAAATCAGGTAGTTAATTTTCTAATTGTAAGTCCGTCCGAAATCCCTTAGCAACGTCACCGTCGAAGTAAGTTTAAAACTGAATGGGACGCGGGAGCGGAATCGAAAACATCAAAGGCGCCGTGGGTGCTCTCTCTCCCTCGCGCGAAGAGAGCGAGTAACCGTAACATTCTAAAGAGTTCCCCGCGCTCGCAGCGGGGAGGATTCCTTATCCTGGGGATCTGAAAGGCGACGGCTGGCCGCGCGACGACGACGAAAAAAAGAAAGGTGGATCGTGGCGCGTGCCACGCGAAGGGTGACCACACCGGCGACTACGGTACCTTTATTTTGCGGGAGATCGTCCACGTATTCCTTTCACCGTGGACAATGGGGTCGCGTCCGAAGGACGTATCAACTCGCAGCCAAGGGTAGCGTAAATGATCCATGGATAGCAGCTGCATGTGTCTTTCTACGAAACTTATTCCTCCACAATTCCGGATAAATGCATCTTCAGCTATATTTTATATACATATTCTCACATACGTGAAAAGTATACGCTGTTTGATAGAAAATCGCTAAATTATTTTATATAATAAACGATGCGATCGTTGGTGTAAGATTTGAAAAAATAATTCATATGTTAATTGAGAATATAATGATTGTTATCTGTTACAATTTAATGAAATGTTAATTTAAATTGGATCTTTTAATTATCATCATAAATATCTTATTTTGTGTAAGGATATTTGTGATGTAAGGCCATCGATTTGTCAAGCAGTTTTCCCAGCAATTAGCATAGAAGATGTCAGTCGAGAGTCAACTATGATGCGACGTCGGTGAAGATACAAAAGGGTAGGAGGTCTCGGGGTGCCGCAACAACAAGTTGCAACCACCTGGCGATGGCGGCCACCCAGCGGCCTCCAGGTGCTCCTAGGTACCCCCTGTCCCGCCTGTTGGTGACGACGACGTCTACGGAAAAAGGAGCCGCGCGTTCTGAACGTGCAAACGCATCCCGTCCGTCCATCCCGTGTCGGGGGGCAACGGTATCGTTCTGGAACACGCGCGAATCAACGTTCCAAAATCGATACGTACATCTGCCGCAACGTGTAGAGTCTATTGACTCCTCTGGCTGGCTGCTCCGAGTATCTCCAAGGCGACCTCAGGATGGAACGCGCGGCGTGTCCCGCTTTCCAGATCTCGCAGTGGGAACAAGATTACCAAAGTACACGAAATACCAGTAAAGTTATATTCTAATCTTTTGGAAGCACTCCCTCGTTTTGCAATTGCTTTTTTCGCAATTAATATGATTTGGCAAAAAGTTCTTGGTCAGATATAATAAAAATATATAATAAACGTAGCGCACGAAGTTTCGATGTCCAAAATAAATATAAGTAACGTAAAACAATAAATTATTAGCCTCTTTTTAGCTTCCAAGCTTTTTTATCAGATGGCTAATATTACTAGGACGTTGAGCAACTTTTTGTCAGGGGTATAAAATGAATCGTGAAACGAGGGCGTAGCTTCGGGCTTATGTAACCCTGTTTGCGTCAAAAGCCATTCGTCATTGTTACATCATTACGATTCTATCGATATCCATAATGTATACAGCGATTGTTGTACGTGGATCGATAACGAGCGGTTAAAAGTCGTTGCCGCTTTTATTTGATCGCTTATCGTATTTTATTTCGACCTGGCCATTTCGCGAATACCTAGTTAATAGAGGAAGCTTTTACGTGCACCGAATATCGTGTGCCAAATGGGCAAAAAGCCGCGGCAAATTTTTATGGGTCGCAAGATTCTACGAATTATAATGCACTGCGGTAATATCTGTACATAGCTTAAAAATGAAGCGTTTAAGTTTGTAACAGATCGTGAAGAAATATTAAGGATAATTTTGCACGTGGAAGTAACGTCAATTTCAGTGCAATTCCCTCATCGATGCTATTAGTTTCCGCGATCGATTGGTGTTATCCGACACCGTTCACAGGACACCATTCATGCAGCCTGTTGTAAAAAGAGAATACCTTTCCGTTCATCGAAGAAGAAAAGACTGCGTACTACTTACACTCACGCATCTCCCGAACCTTGAACCATCCCCACAAACAAAGACAGCGTCCACGTTAAGACGAGGAGAAATCAACCTGAACCTTCATCAAACGAAATTACCCGATGGATGAAAAGTGGAAATTGAAATCAAATAAAGACATGTAGCCTTTTACATCGTACGAGCTAATACTTGACATAATGTTTAACACAATGATCAATTCAATAGTTGATACAGTAATTTTTCAATGCTCTACGGTAAAATCAATGAACCGCGTAGAATTTCAATTGGCGTTTCATATCGACTCAACCTACTACCTTGGTACTACAACGATGATGATAAAAAGTATAAATTGTGCGTGTAGGATGCATGTAATGAAAGGATATTGGGAAATTATGGATAGAACAGAAGAGAAAAGGGAGGACAGGAACGAAAAAGGGAAAGAAGGGGCGGCCGAGGGTGGAGAGTGGAGCGGCTGTTGGTCGACGGCACAAGTCGGGTGGTGGTTTCGAGACGTCGCGTTGCGGGGCATCGATTTCGGGCCAGGCCGATGGCATCGGCGGGGTATCGAGGGGGCGTCCCGACGTGGCGCGTCGCGGCGCTGCTGACGCCTGTTACCCGAAAGCGTTCCGTCCGTCCCGATGGAGCCTTCGAAAACTACACCACCAGCGCACTTCTACATTCTCCTACCCGCCTTCATCCGTCCTGCTCTGCGAGTCTCGGCCGTCTCTACTACAGTCTACCTACTACTAGTTCTCGGATGTGGAGAGGTGGCGCGCGCGCGAAAACCCCGCTGCGCGACGCGGACGCGAGCGAGTCCTCCCTGCTTTGAAAGACAGTCGCGCGAGCAGAGAGCACCGCGTCGTGGTGCTGCTAGCCTCGAGTGCACAAGCCTGCCTCAGAGTGGCTGCCTCTACTGGCACGGCACTTGCTTCGCTCGCTGCACGGCCACCACGCGGTTCGTGCACGCCTGTCCGGTTCAGTACACGAGCAAGAGTCCCCAAGGACGGTTCGACTATATTCGTTCTCGGAGCCGATGTGGATTGTCGGTTGAAGTTCCGATTAGAAATGAAGTTCGAGGCGTATTAAAAGGCAACGGGGGGTTGAGACTTGACAGTAGATCGTAGCATAGAGTTCGAATTCGAAGGCAGGACGCGTGTGACTACGCTTAGTAGTCGAATGCGAGGTGCAGCCGGATGCGCCGGTGCACCACCAGCTGCAGCTGCCAGTACCGCTACTACCGCCACTGCTACCAGCACCGCCGACGCTGGTGCTGCTGCTGCCGCTTGGCAGAGCCTCGCAGAGGTGTTCACCTCGTGGCAGTCGACACTTCCTGCCGGACGGTGGTAGTGTCCGGGCGTGCTGGACACATGACGAGCCGCAGACGGTCGCCGCTGCTGTTGCTCGAAAAGCCTTAGGGAACGAAGAAAGGGAGGAAGGAAGGAACGAAGGGAAGAAGGTGTGACAGAAGGTGGTTGGTGGGTGACGCTGTGTACTGTGACTACGGATCGAGGAGAACGCTTCTCGCGGATAAGGTTGTTCCTTGTTCGCGAATCTCGTGAGGAGACGGGTGGCTAAAATAAGAGAGAAGAAAGGGTTCGAACGAGTGCGACGAACCCTTCCGCTGTTGGGCTCCCTTTACACGCACGGTCGTCGCACACTCGTGCACGTACACCGCGAGAGCCGCGACGTGTCGCCGGTAATATAGCGTGTACGCTTTCGTTTAGAGGGTTTCTTCCCTCCGACGTCGACGCGCGTAGGAGTGCCGGAGCGCACGCGGTGACTCCTCTTCACTGACGAGAGTTCCCCGTCGCCGTCCGGGTGTGTATATCACCGACGTGTCTGCGCGCGTACCTGCTTTTTACCCCCCGTCGCCGCATCGAATGGAATCAACGGGCTAAATTCAAAAATGAAAACATTCCGGCGAACCGTTTAACAACTCGTCGTCGAGGAACTGGAAACGCAATTCGAGTAAAATTCCGAGGGGGTTGCGGAAGGAGATTGAAGAGAGGTTGGTGGTTGGTGCCGGGTGTGATCTGGTGGTGTCGGTGGTTCCGGGTCGAGCCAGGTCGTGGTGATGCCTCGCGGCCGCGGATCCCCGAGACCGTTGGGTGCTGCAGCAGGTAAGGACGCTGGGTGCTTGTTGGGTGCTCGCGTATCCGCAGTCCCGGTTGCTCGCATCGCGACGAGGACACGCTGACGAGTGCAGCACCCGTGGTCGCCCCCGCAGGCCATGTATTACGGTAGTCCGGCGATCGACCGTATCGGCAGCAGTTGCAGCAGTGCCAGCGACCTTCGGCAGCCGCGATCACCGCGACCACGGCGACGTGGACGCGTTACCGCGGCGTCCGGCGTCGCGGACGACGCCGACGCCGACGAGGAACTGCTTCTTCTTCACCCCAGGCTGGAGCCCGCGTACGTGGTGCAGCACGTGAATGATCGGGTTCGCGAACACGGGACCGGGTGGTGTCACGCGGCGCCGAGGCCAGGCAGAAGACGGAACGCTGGCAATGCAATTAGGATACTGCTACTCGCCACTGCCGCTGCTTTCCTCGCCCTCGCCGTCTCCCCGGGTAAGTTCAAATTCGGACTCTCAACGAATCTGATGCTATTTGAAAACCGTACCGAATGATTCTATTCATCGATTTAACTATTTCGTAAATCTTATATTATACAGTAACATGTGACCGTATCGTAGAGAATCATTGCTTGATCTCTCTATGGTATCGATCTATAAATCCGTTCAATTTTCGCGAACAATCAATTCCTAGACGCGAATCTACAGTTTGTCTAATTGAAAACAGAATCCGTGAAACGTACAGGAGAGTTTGTTTTTGCTATACATCCGGGAAATAAGTCGAGTGCTCATGGCGCCTTGACACCTGATACGTAAATACGTGGTATTATTCAAATGTATCTGCTCCGTTTCGCGAGCTACATCCTTTCATCAGTCCTCCTCTCGTTTTTAATTCCAACGCGAACCAAAAGGGATTAAAATTAAGGGAGATTAATTAAGAGCGAGAGAAAGAGATAGATTAGACAGCTAGGTGTGCGCATTCAGCGGTTTTTAGGTCGACTTTTTCTTCGGAGAATAGTCAAGTGGTTGGTGATAGTAACCATGTGACGCATTGCGTCAAAATCTACCGTCGTCTTGCGCGAAATTCGTTCTACGTTTTCCAAGCACACTTCTCTTTTTTTTTTTTAGTTACAAGATCAACGATTTCCTCAGTTTCGTACACTTACCGAATGAAACCGCGTTTCGATGTACCAGACACCTCGAGGCAACTGCCGGGAAACCATGAGTACCGATACAAATTCCGTCGAAAGTACATCTGCTTTTAAATCGTGATCCGTTTCGAAACACCGATTCGCTCGAGAGCAGTAGATATTTTCATTAGGCAAAGCGTTTTGCGAGGCACGCGTCACCTCCGGTGTTTTCCTGAGGGCTCCCTCTCATCTTCCGAGTCGGTTGACTCGTTCCGGCGTGGAGAACGTGGCGTGTGGCCCGCGGTAGACATCGGCAAGCCGCACCCACGCGCCGCTATTTATCTCCTCGTCTGCCGAAGCCAAGTGCCAAGAGTGTATTTTTTCGCATACCACCGTTCCCCGCGGCATCGTCTCCTATACACGCGTTCTCTCATTCTCTTCTCCCGTTCTATCCGTCTATTTCTATCGCGATCTCGCCTCTTCGTCTCGCCTCCCGTTCACGCGTGTTTTCCACGATTTACAAGGAAACGCGTGGAGACGAATCGTATCGCGGTGCCACTTCTTAAATTTAGATATTCGTAGACCGACCTATCTCTGTCTTGTTAGAGGCAAACGGATATAATAGATTTTCTGCGTCTCGTCATCTGGCTGCCATAAATTTTTGATTGAAACCGAGCAGACTGCTTCTACAGACTCCGTCGCAAACAGAATATTTATCCTGCGTATTACTGAGTCTGGGTAGAGATCTGTAAATCATTCCTTTGAAGGGGGATTAACAAACGAAACACCTATGATGGTTACCGTAGGAAGCGTGCGTTTTGACAGGAAGCATGATCGGGGAATATAAATAGGTGTCGGTATTAGCATTGCGCAATCGGGAAGTATGTGGATTAAAAGCGGCGTCCTATGGGTCTCGCGAGATCTCCCTTGAACAAACACGGGTAAATGCGGACTTCTAAGAAAAACCTGGGATTTCTATGAGAGCGGCAAACCACTCGCCGCTCGTAATTCTTTCTCACCGAGGGTGAGTCAGAGACCATTTCCCCCCCTCGTCTCGCGAGACACGAGCCGGTTTCCCGATTTTATTTTACCGTAAATTAGATTCCCCTCCGATCGATACTGTGCGTCTCTTCTCGTCGGACTTGAGCAATTAGCACATAATTCCAAAAATCCTATTAACAGATTAATTTCCCGATGTCGTGCGATACTGCTAATTCAAGTTTCGCCGGGGGAAACATCATCGCGTATATACGTTTGTTTGTGATTGAAAAGCGAAACTTGTTGCCAACTGCACATAAAATGAAAATTACGTAAGAGAATTCTAGGAACTGCTACGTTATGAATTAACAGAGAAATTTGGAAGCCGAGCTCGGTCGCTCTGTTCATCTAATGCCCGTTCCTAGAATGAGGTATAACTTTCTGAATGGAGCGGTTCCGCGAACAGTTGGCAACTAACCGAGATCGAGCCGTACAAGTTATTGTTTTTCATCGGTAATCTCATTTCGGTTGTACGAAATCCTGTCTGTCTGTGCGCCTCGATTTTTCGATCGGGCCGGCTGTAAATTATTTTAACACGTACGTCGTAATGAAACATGGCTTGTTAACATCGGGTTTATGGGGAAACCACTTATTCTCTATAACGCACGGTATAAAACGAGCAAGCCTCGGGAATTATTGCTGCCAATATCGTGTAACCAGACTGCGATCACGAACGGTCATTAAGTGTCCGTGGCGTTCGACAAATGTTCCTTGTTCTTGAACTTTTCGCGACGAGCTTTAAGGCCGATCTAGGCGCCAGACACCGGACAACGAGACCGGTTTATTGTAATGTAATGGTTTCCATGCTTCCTGTCACGCTCGTTAAATTGCCCAACAGACATAATTCATAAGTTCGGGCGCGAACAAGCATCGACTTTACGTAAACACTTGAAAACGGTATCAGGCTGCTTGCTTTGGAAAGTACGATCGGCCAGTGGAGATCGCAGACGGAAACGTTGAAGTCACGTGAAATATTGTTTATTTTCGTGACCATCCAGTTTGGCCCTCTGGCACGAGCACGCTAAGTAAAAAGATCACGCACGATACGACAAGAATATTTTTTTACGAGTACGTAATCCTTGTATTATTCATAAACGAAAGGACAGTTTTGATCTGCAATTTTGGTTGTGTAATCGAGCGGAACACGTTCGTGTCAGCAGTCGACTTCGAATTACATCTGGCCGCAGCTTAGCTTCGAACTCGTCAGCAGTTCGAGGAACGTTCGATATCATTAAAGTATTATATATAGACAAAACTCGTTGAATAACAGATTGGTGTTTCCACATTAAATCATCCTGATGAGGAACAGCCGGAGAATGAAAACGCGTAACTTCATCTGAAAGAGAAGCATTATCGTAGCTGTCATCGCGGTTCCCATTCGAAAGGGATTCGATTCTTCTCCCATTGTCCGGGTCTTTCCCTCTGAACTGGTTTCAAAATAATAAAGGGCAACCCTTTTGCATCTAGGCACAAAAGACAGTGACCCAAATTCCCCATCCTTGGTCTGCGTGGCCTCGAAATGGAAAACGCACTCGTTGCTTGATTTTCGAACATACATTTCATTCACACTCTCGCATCGAAGTCAGTATCCTCCGACCAACGTCATATCACTTACAATCACACAGATTTTTGTATAATTTATGGCAATCAGAAATTGCACGTTACATAAAAAAAAATAGTCATCGCTACATTCGCTTTTAATATCGTATTTACAAAT
>SHCU01000239.1:122395-133606 GCA_004307685.1 Ceratina australensis | reverse complement strand
TTTTTTTTTTTTTTGATAAATTATGTTGGTGTTAATTTCGACCAAGGGAGGATTCACGCACCGTTACCTTTCGAGTACCTTTTTGTTTTCTTGGCACGTGGCTGATGGAACCCTTCGTTCTCCTCCTGTCACGAGTACTCTTCTTAATTCGGAACAGGTGTCGAGTCCTTGCACAACGGGTTACTCATGTGTATTAATTAGAGCCTACAGCGAGGAACGCGATCCTGATATCAAATATACTGCGGTTCATCTTAACATTCTCCGTGTTGTAAAAATTCGTGCTTATCAATTCGCTTTTCTGGGAAACCAGAGAATTGGCTTAGTTCACATACTCCTGATTCTTGATCCGAGTAAAAGAGGCTGGTGGCCCGTAATTACCGATAGCTGGGGATTCGAATTCTTTTCATCGCTTCCAACCCGGTTTCAACCAATTACATACCCCGACCTTGACCCAAAGGCTTAGGGCACTGGCACTCGAATTCTTCGACGCGAGAGCGGCGGTTCTTGAATTTTTTACCGCCACTTCACGCGCGAATTTCCTCGCCAGCTAACCTCGGATCCGTTTCACACTTTACTCCCACGACACGAGCCTCGCGTATTCAAACCAGGTCTCGCGTTCTACCCTATACCGTTTCATCCTTTCTCCATTTTCAACAAAACGAATTTCGCCTGTAAATCGAGCAAGTAGAAGTATCAATTGCATTTTATAAAGAATTAACCGAATTTGTCCGATCGATTCAGTTTATAAATTAAAAGCCGGATATCGTTTCTGGTATTCGTTTAAAAAAATTCTCCCCAATCATTCTTGTTATCCCGGTAGATTAATATCCCTTCCGTGGACCGTGCGAGGTTATTACGATTTCACGTGGACCATTTTTAGCTTGATTCGGTCCCGAATAAATATTTTTCTGGTACACGCGATAGGGGAGTGACATCGATTATCGGGGGGAGGGTACCCGCCCCGTTCGCCGATTATTTCGAGAGGCTCGTCGATCGTCCTCGATCGGGTCTCGAGTGTGCAACATTCACGATGATTGACGGCCAGTGGAAAGGGCAGGACTGAATAAATGATCGTCATTTAGTTATCGTTGCTCCGACGTGCAGTTCATACATAGTAGATCGCAGTTGAAAACCGTTTCCTACTTTCCGCCTCCTGCATTCGTTCCCTGTCAAGTGTTTTCTCAGAAACTTACTATTTCCGCTGCGTCTGAATGCCATCTATGCATTCGTCTATCGATCTCTTTCATAAATTCATAAGATCGTCGATCTTATTATTATTGTTGCGCCGGGGCGAGGTGCTCGGTAAACTCATATCACAATTATAAAGGAACTAAACTGTTTATTAACACGTAACGTTAGATTACAACAAATCTAGATCGTATGTCGCGCGAGTTCGAGACACGTCCGTTCGGTTCGGTGTTCGATCGAGGACTCCTTCATTTCTTCCTTTCAAACTCCGCGGGTTTCCAAGCGACCGGAAGCCGACAGCTACTCGAGAATGCCGCTCGGCTTCCCGAAAGGTGTGTTCACACCGTCGCAACATTATTATTATTACAAAAGAATCTGCGAAACTTGGTTGAGAGCTGTAGTTGAATTCTGGCTGATCCAGCGAAATTCAGGGAGCGCCCTTACGACGAAACGAAGCGGGCTAACGAACATACGGCGAGTCCCGATGGATGGTAGGGAGGGGCGACACGCGTGAACGAAGGGCCGGGGGCACAAAAGGCTGGGAAATGGAGAGCGAATTGCTCATTATCGAGTGGTCATGGTTCGAGGGAGCGGCCGGGATTTCACGGTCGCTACAGAGGGATGAGAGGACTTCTCTTCCAAGGGGGTAGGGAATGAATCGCGTGAAAATTGTCTCCCATCCTCCTCGGGGTTTCTCGAGTCTCCTTGCGGGACTAAGCTGTGCTCGTCCAGACGGACCAACTTCGATTGAACCACCCCCCTCGGCGTAGCTTCCCTTCCAGCGCGTCGTTTCGACACGGTAAATACGAGGGTTGCTACAGGAAAGTGAATCGTACAAATTCGGGAAACGGACTACCGAGGCTATTTTCTTCGGGGCAAAACTTCATCCTGCTTATTTCGATTTCGATGCCCGTTATTACAGACCGATAGGTTCTCCTTTGATACAATTTTGTCTCGGAGAGAAACGGGTAAATGGAAGAGAAATAATCTCGCCTTTTCCAATTTGTTCGAGCGAGCGTCAGAGGGAACCCTCGAGCACCACGCGTAATCGCGGAGAGATTTTAAAGGAATCCGGTGCGCTTCAATTTCCAAGCGAGGCTTTTAGCACGCTTCCGGATTGACTCCTTCCCCGGAACCGTTTTTCCTTTTACGCCTGCGAACGGCTTCCAAATGGCTGTACTTCAACGGACTACTTTTTGAACGAGCCTTTTCATATGTAGATACACGCGATACTCAGTAGCACAACAAGGGAACAAAGCAATTTGTCAATGTCTGGCTAATTTTAGCTCGAATAAAATGCATTTATCAGCTTTTTTTGATCGAAGTAACACGAGATAAAATGGGAGTACATTTCTCATTTGCGACTGGAATTACAGCTATGAACAGAGGAGTCTCGCGTTTTCTCAAAAGGTATGATACAACCATCGGATTTTAATTGAGTCATGTATTAAATATTTCTGAAAATCGATTTGCCCCAGGAGTCATAAAATTCGATATAAATAAAAGATCAATTTCACTGAGTAAAAACTGGTTGAATCCTTTTGATAAAAACGATTGTCGAAAGGCTTGGAAATCGTAATTCTATTTCAGCATTAGTCAAACGGAGGCTCGCTATTTCTCACGTTCCGGCAACGAGGTTTCGCCTTAATCTCTATGAGGCGCTATTAATAAGACGCGATAACCTTCGTTACTTTAAATACAATGAACCCATTATGACCCTGTCAAAAGGCCAGCCTTCCTCTCCTCTCCCTTTCTCATTCCCATTCGTTTCTCTCCAATAAACCGTTTCGATTCGATACCCACCCCCGGTATCAAATTTCTTAGCCACGTGATTTACAAACGATACTCAGCGATCAAGTTCAATATCTCCAGTTTCCAATAAATCTCTTGTCCGAATAATCGCGTCTAACATCTGTCTCGGGCTGTACGTAAAATACATTAAAATTGTGTCCCGGGGATTTTATTGACTGACGAAATGATTCAGAGCGGCCGGTTATGGTTGTTCATAACGCGCAAAGGTTCTCGCGGTGGAACGACCTATTTCGAGCGTCGGATAAATGCGCTCGTTCCGATGTCGCTCGCCTTATTATTCGGGCTCGTAACTCCGTCCGCGCGCGACAGTTAGCGCACGTCTTTATCGAAGGGACGCACCGTAAATTATTACTACCGCCGTCCCGTGTCTCGTGGAAAACATCCGCTTTTCATATTTACATACGCGTCCCGCTGGAAATAAAAAGGGCGGCAAATGAGAAGCCGGAGGTATAAGGAAGGGATTACGGGTACAGAGAGAGAGAGCGAGCCGGTTGCCGGTGACACGCGCTAGAATTTACGATATCTCGCGTTGTTCGTGACAGAACGAGATCCCCGGGGCAACGAACACTCGCTATTGCAACGACAAGTACACCTGATGCGAGTTATGGCTTGTTTCTGATCCTGACGTGGCCGGAAGTCTGAATTATTGTAACGAAATGATATTAAGAATTTGATTGAGAACGAATAGAGGGGCAACATTTTTCGTTGCATCGCAGCGAAGCCTCGTGCGTCGGTTTATTGCGATTATTTGTGACGGGGGTGGTGGTCGAAATAGAAGCAGGCAGCAGGTTCGAATTATCTGACTTGAGAATACCAATTAGCGTCAAGTCGGATATACGGATTCCTGGTTATTTTTGTTATGAATGCTTCAATTGTCCATCGCCGCTGCGTCGCGAGCATCAGAAACTGTCTCATTGTACCGCGAATAGTATCAGGCTCCAAGGGGGGCGGCTCCGAGACAGGTTTCGGGGGTACGAAGAAGGTTGCCACTCGTAAAACGTCGCGCGGTTCTCGAAAATAGGTAGCCCGGGGCTCGTAAAGTCTTTTGTTGCGAGACTGTGAAACACGCATTCTCACCCGCCGTCGTCGTCGACGCGCCGTGTCTTCGCCTCTCCTCTGTCCCGGTCGCGTTTCTTCTTTTCTGTCTGACGGCCTGCCATTGGCGCCACGGTGACTTTGACCTTTCAACCCCATCGAACAGCTCTAACCCCAGAGAATTTTATTCGCCTGCTCATCGCACGAATCTCGAGTTGATCGACGGTTCCGGCGGTGGTTATTTACGGGCGGTTCCTGAATTCTTCCGTATGGGGTGTAACGATCGATCGGTACGAAAATACACCGCATTGCTGAATTTACGTAACGTGTAATCAATTTTTTACACCCTGACGGATGGAAGGGAGTCTTCGTGCCCGGGTGTAACGTAAACGTGGCACGCGACCGCCGAGTGGATTGCGCGATAAAAATTCGACTCCAGCCTTGCCGCGAGGCCTAAACTACTAACCGTGCGCCGCGCCGACGAAACAAATACGCCCATTAAAACGTTGAGAGAGCCTCGAATTCGATGAACGGTGATAAAACTGCCAACTACATCGCTTATGTATTACACGAGTGATAAAATTACCAATGTAATCGTACTCCATTCACGCGGTTGCGATATTCCATTGTTATCACGACACGGAACGTTGGAAGACGGAGAGGAGAACGCGAGGCTAGGTCGAGCAATGGCACGAAATGCCAAAGGAACGACAAAGGCTTGAGTCCCGTGGCGACCGGCCGATCGAGCGACACGTCCATTAAGAATAGCACAAGGTGGATTTAAATATCCGGCACCTGACCGACAGCCACGCACCGGGTGAAATAGCGTCTCTCTCTCTCTCTCTCTCTCTCTCTAGATAAAAGTTTCATATCGAATCCTTCGAGTTCAATTTAATAAGCGACGAGATGAGAGTTTCGTTTCGAGTCTTCGATTATGCAAGCAGTTCGTTTAAACGTTCGCCGGGCGCGAAGCGATTCGACAAGGCCGCGACCACAACGGGAACAGCTTCCAAGTTTAATCGCTTTTTCAAGCCTGAAAAAGGCCGCCTTACGGCCTAATGCTTTCCACGATCGACGCTGCTTTTGCATGGGTGGATCGATCGGCCGGCACGGTTTTCGTTTCGCTAATTTCACCATCGCGACGAAACTTCGCGAGTTGATAACAGTCACGAGAAGCTAGCATTCTTCTTCCAACCGGGGTATTTGAACTCGTACGTACTCCGTCCCCGCTGCCGCGGGAATAGGTGGTAATTCTCGTTACGTAAGGGAACTTTCAGGGAGACCGATTTAATCTACTAAAACTTTGTGTAGATTCTCCTGTTTACACGAATCCATCCAGACGCGTCTTGCTATAACGAACCTGTTCTACTTTGTTGCATAAAACCCGCTATAACCACGTTATACTGCTGTAACAACGGCAGTTCGCCGATCTAAATCTCACCGTGCCACTTTATTGCATCCCCTTGCCAAACGTCTCGAATAAACATTCATTTATTGCAGTTTTTAGAACTGCTCCCGATACTCGAAGCAAAAATGCAGAGATTGTATACCACGTTATTTGATATTGATATAGTAATTCCGTATAGTTACCAAACGTCCAACGTTTTGATATATAGAGAGCACGATTTGTATTTAAGTTAGGCGAATATTCCAAGGTGTATCGACCACAGGGAGTAACCACGCCGGCCTTGACCCTGGTCGAACCTCGTGAGCGTCGCACGAGGATTCTACACATGTAGTTTTTAGCCGCGACGACGACGTCGGAATTCCGTCGACGCGTTGCGATATCCGATGGTTAGAGTGTCACGTGTTCTGTTACGAGAAATTTCAACGCTCCCGTGAAATTCGGCTCGCGAGTCCATCGCTGCGCGTCACTCGAAATCTAATCCGGAGATTAAAAACTGAATGAGCAGCGATTACCGTCGCGATTAATCGTTCTCGTTTACGTCACTCAGTTCCTGATCGCGATCACGGAAACAGAAAAGCATTGACAGTACTTACTGTTCACGATTATTCGTATCTGTCATTGAAGCTGGTAGTACAGTTTTACAATGCCTATTCTGAGAAGTGTAATTTAATTATTTATCAGGGATGTTAGAATCGGCACGAAGTACATGTTTCATTCATGAGAGTCCCGGCCAATTATCCTCGTATGACAGCGATAACTCGGGTGAAAAATTCGCGTGCCTGGTAAACGGATCGATCTACCTGCGGACGATTGAACGAAGTCACGTTCGACTAGTTCTTCCAGGAAGTCTCGTGTGCCAGCTAAACTTTCGAATAATGCATAACCGTGCCCACGATTATTGCTATCGACCCCGCGTGAAACGCTAACTAACAAACGTTCAAGGGAAACCGAAGACGTCATTCCTTTCTCGTTATTCCTCGTTTCGGACAGTAAAAAAAAAAACCGAAACAGCTGTAACATCGTAGATATTGGATTTCGATGAGCATCGAGGGGCATGGCACGCCTCCCTCGCCCTTGTTTCACCGTAAAAACTTAATCACTTCCAATTTGGTAAATTCTCAGGGTAATGACGATAATCAGCGTTCGCGTGATCAAGTTCCGCGAAGAGTCGTAAAGAAATTCGGAGGGTTGTTCGAAGCGGGATCGATGGACAGGACGGGTCACGGAGAACACTATCGTCGCCGGGTGTTATCGATTCGACGGCCGGAGTCTCTGGCATTCGATGCCCGTTTCGTTTCCTCGAGATCTTACTCGTCACTGGCGTGAATGAAAAATGCGCCGCGCGTTGCACGCACACACCGCGTAAAAATAGAATCCTCGCCCCGTCGTCTCGGCGAGATTGATGCCTCGCATGCGATTAGCCCCTCTATGTGGATCAGCCTTTTTCTACTGCTGTCGATAATACGGGGATCGCGTGAGCTTTCCACTGAGAAGCTTGCATTTGTTATTTTCCGAGCTATGCTCTTTCGATGTCTTTATGATTCATACAATTCGAATTCCTGATCGCATCTCTCGCTCCTGTAGATTTGTTCGAAAATTCGATGGGAAAAATATGGATATTGCACAGCGAGATAGATACTATCGTCAGTGTTCTCATACATTAAAATCTCAATTTTTAAATCGGTTAAAAGTTAGAAGTTTGCCGGCTGGCAAAATTCGATAACAACGGTTATGCGTGGTTTTATAGCGTACGACGGTTATGAATGATAAATGCGGGCGAGAACGCGGAAAGGTCATTATCCTCGCGTGCGGAAGCGTTTTCATTAAAAGGCTTTATTCACGGTTTACGCGAATTGCGCTCGCAATATTGTCGATACCGGGAATGCCAATATCAACAGTTAATAGAGTGATCAGACTATGAATTTAATTACGCATCGACCATAATTATTAGAACGTTTAATCGCAATAGAATGATGAATTCTAAGTTAATACAACCGATGATAACAAATATTGTCGCGCGTATAAGTAATTGAGCGAATGTTGCACCGCGTGACTGGTCGAGGATATTCTACTAGTTTGCAGATGTTTACTGTTAAGGCAACAGGAAATTTACAACGATTCTAAAATTCTAAATGGCCACGAAGGCATCGGCTTGACCGAAATAATATACGACCCTCGTACTACTTCATCAGTACCCATTCAATCTAACTCCGCCACTAAATAACCCGGCTCTTATCGAGTGAAAGAAGACTTGTAACCAGGACTTTGTAACAATCGACTGACACCTACAAAAAGTACTGATATGCCTCAGCGACATCCATTCAGTAGAAACCGTTAAATAATCTCCTTCTCGTACGACGGGACACCAGGAGAAGGAGCGACGCATCTGCGCGCGGTACACGTGCCTATCTCATCAGTGAACTTGACACCGGCGCTGCCGATCACTCGATCATCGTCCCACAAGAGTATACGTGCAGGTTGTAAATACCGATTGGAATCTGTGTGGCCAGGCTCGTTAATCATCATCACCAGTATCGAGCCGCTTATAAGAGCGTGTATGTGTCTCGTCCGCGAACAGATGGCGAATGACTTTGACATTTCAGTAATTTTCTCATTCCGCACGCGTCGTTTACCATCGCTCCGAACAAAAACTTCTTCATCAGTCTTTTATTAGATTCATTATTCTTCTCTCGTCGAAAAATTTTATTTAGCAGATCCATTAGTAACGTTTATTTCACTAGGATTTTAATTTGGATCCTGCGGGGAATTACGGTCGAAGGAGTGGTCGTTGACGTTGGGATAAATCAACGACGAGGCGCGGTTTTTAGTCGGCGCCATTAATTAATCGGACGATTTGCTCCAATTAATGTAGTTCCATCTACAAAATCACGCGATTGTTTCATCAAAGCGTTTCCCGCGTCTCTTTTTGGCTCGTTACGCAATTAAAAACAGCGAGAGCGAGCGATTCACGGACCGTTTTAGAAACGTTTCACGTCGCGTTGTTTACGCCGTTTTGTTGGCCCCGGTACCTCCCTACCCTCTCGCGGCTCCTCAATGGCCCCGTTGATTCGTCACTTGAATCCCAGTCAATTAGCGAACAAGCCTCTAGAATTCGCCTCCGAAATTTTTAACCAGCTTGTTTTGTTCCGTCTGTTCTCTCGTTGTTTTTGTTGGTAGAGAGCCGTCGACGGCCCTTGAAGCTTTTCAAGCCGGAATGCAAAGCGAGGATTCGCTTTCCCGGTTTCGCCGGCCTCGCTAATTACGAACAGATTATTTTAGCGAATCGGTGCATCTCAGATCTCGATAGACGTCCGGCACGGAATAGAACTACGGGGCTGTGAAAGAATGTTCAGGAAGTGGAACGTAACGATATCTCCTAACTCTCGATCGGCAGTAAACGCGTTTGGAAGTTCGCAATAACTCGCGGCATAACCCGCGTGGCGCCGGTATCCCAGACGCGCGTTTCACATCGGCAAAAGCCGCGATTCACGTCGGACGGTATCGCGCACGTTCAAGATGTTATCTTTATTTCCCGAGCTTTTCTCCTTTTCAAACGCGATATCAGAGATCTCGCAGGTAAAAGATATCTCGGTGTCCACTCGAACCACGGACCATTTCCTTTGCTTATGAAACTGAAACGCGCGCATCGGGCTTTCTCTCGCCCGGTCTCCAAGCCGAACGAGCCCCCACTCGAGCAAGCAATAAAAGTTCAATGGCGTATTTCCACTCTCTTTCCCCTGAAAAATGCTAAGGGCCGTTCGAGTAGCATTCATCGTCGAGGCGAGAGAAAGAGCGGTAGATAAGAAAAGGAAAGAGATAGGCCCTCTCGAAGAAGCGTGCTGGTATCGATCGAGTCTTCATGGTCGACGCTCGTTATCGGTGTTTCCTCGCTTTTCCCTTGTCCTCTTTCCCTCCCTCTCTCTCTTCATCGTAAACAGCTTTATACGAAAAATCCATTTCGAGTAACGATGATTGAACCTGGCTAGGAAAAAGCTTCTCCCGTTGTCTTTTTTCCCTCGACCTGCCAATATCCTTTTACCCCTATCGCAAACTGGTTGACCGTGCTAATAACACCGCTCTCGGTGAGTGACCGGTAAAGGGTGGTAAAGGAGCCCCGTTTCGGGAAATTGAAAGCTCTGTCAGGTGGCCGACGGGCCATTTTTCTCTGCCAGAGGTTTCGCCATCATCCGGGTGGTCCCATCGGCCGTGCCATTTATTAACTTTCTTTTACGCTTTATAAACCGTCGTACAAACAATGAAACCCGCGTGGCATACGCGTCGGAACGACTTTATAAACAGCCGTGTTTTACGCGCACGATACCGTGCGGCCAATAAATCGATTCGTTGTTATGACTGATTTTTACGAGTGGAACCGGCCGTTTAAAACGAGCGACACGTTTTCTGTTTGTTTTCAGTGTCTGGCACGGCAAACAAGAAAGAGGAAGAGACGGCGGTGGCCACCGTTGGCGTCACGGAGGAGAGCACTGGTGGCAGCGTCCTGGGCACGAAGTCCCGAACGGGCACGGATCCTGGCGGAGGTATAGACCTCTTGGCAGCGTTGCAGCTGCACAACACCACGCGACAGGGTGTTACACAGGTGCCAGGACTCGTTAGGTTAAAGCCAGCCTATTATCTCCAAGGTAAGTTCCGACGTTCCGGGGTTTTCAGGAAAAAAATAAAACGTGAGGTATGGGTGAGAGTTTCCTTTGTTCCCTCAACAGTGATGATAAGCATTTTACTTTTGATTTTCCATGTATCGTTGCGTCGAATGTATGTTTTATATCGTACATTTCTTGTACAAGCAGATTTGTAAACCATAATTTCATTTTCGAATGCATTTTTTATACTTCAGACCATACAATGTTAAAGTACTCCTAGTTGAACATCGTGCGTGGGTTTAAATGTTGTTTGCGAGGACAAGATGAGGGGCTTCTAAATCATTTTGTCCAATTTCGACCAACACGAGTTGCGTGCGGGTCGTCGTAAATTTCATTGGGAGAGTCGAAATTTGTATCCGTCGAGGGCTCTCTTAACCCGAATACGGCCTGATTTGCATATCGGAGGGTCGTTTCGGCCACGAATCTCCTTCCGGCGATTCACAGCCTGTGATCATCGCGAGTGTCCGTTACCGCCACAATTCTCTTTGATTTCTCGTGGTATCTCGTTTGTATATGAGAGTTTGACGGAATACGAAAAGCGAGAGATCAACTGGAAAAACAATTACCGTTTATCGTCGAATACCGTGACGGGTTACGTAACGAGCGATAAATCGATATTGCGAAAGGTCAGTTTCATAGCCGCGTCGTCTCCCTTCGAGGGAATTCCCGTCGGTGCCTTAACCGAGTATCGATTGTTCTTTCGAGCATCCGGTGAATTGCACATTGCTCGCTTTTAACTTGAAACAGGGCGACCTAACGATTTTTTCGTTTCGAAACTTAACGAGCCTACTAATATTCGTTGAACAAATAAATAGAGAGTCGTTGTTATTACCGAAGAGCAAAAAGATTTTCGATACATCTATGGAACATGCTCTACACGAAATAAAGTATTCAGAAGCGCCCTGTGTAACGATCGACGGGCTGAGAAACGCGCACACAGCGGTGGGCGAAAGCGTGGGTGACGGTGCAACGTCCGCGGAAACCGGGGGTGGTTGGCCCAAGGAGTTTCCCCCGAAAGAAATTTCGATTACCAACCCTACGTCCGCTGGTTTCCTAACCCGTTTGCAATAGTTCTCGTTGCCTTCGAGCAAAACTTCTCTACCAGCTGTG
>SHCU01000239.1:65114-98191 GCA_004307685.1 Ceratina australensis | reverse complement strand
GTGGGAATGGCCAGTGTGATCTTCGAGGTGCCGAAGTATTCGGAAAACGTCGACGAAGCCGTTCAGTGCTCCATGTGGTGGGGAGAACCGGTCAAGTGTATCGATTGTGGCCCAGAACCCGCCGAGTGGATTTCCACGTTCGTATTTTTCCGTATTTTCATTCATTTTATGAAAGCCAATTCCTTTAAGAATTTCTCACTCACTTTCCGGTGTCCATTCATGACTTCTGACGTGACGATTTAAAATACTCTTCAATGATAAAATTTTAATTTCTTGCAGATTTCTAACTGGCACGAATGATGGACTTCGTTTGGGATGCACGATGATGAGTAGGAGGAACGTTTTTACCGAACCGTGGAAAAAATTTACAGAAGTATACAAGGAACTTCGAAACGAAGATACTGTAATATTTCTTAACACCCTTTACTAATGGAAAGCTAAATATTCAGTTATATTTGTCATGAGGAATTGTTTCACAGGGCTTGTTCAGTGACCTAGCCAGTTACATGCTGATGACCACAAGATCTATGGAAGAATTGAACGAGAAAATGGAAAGACCAGTGCCTACTCTACAATTCCGTCCAAACATTTTAGTCTCGACGCAGCAACCATTCGAGGAAGACAATTGGGAGTGGATAAAAATTGGCGAGCGAGTGGTTATTAGAAACGTAAAACCATGCTCAAGGTACTAGAACACTTCATTTGCATGAAACTGTATTCTTTGGAGAAGTATGCAATTTTTTTATGTTACAGGTGTAGCATGGTTGGTGTGAACCCGACGAACGGGGTGATGGACAAGGAGCCATTAAAGACTCTGAAAACGTAAGAAGACAATATTCTTATTATTAAAAGAAATATCAAGTTGTGTAGGATTTAGATTCATCGAACTGGATTTTAACTTTTGTCAGTTTTAGGCAGCAAACCGATCCAGATCGCATGTCCCTTGAAGGAAATGCGCCAGTCATGGGCATATACTGTGGACTATATATTCCCGGAAAGGTAAAAGTAGGCGACGAGGTGTTCGTCCAAAAATTCAGCGAATTACCTACCGAAGTTAATCACCGGGAAGCTGCCAGCTAGACCAACGACTATCGAAAATCAATTCGCTATAAATGGCCTTTCTCCCAGAAAGTAGACAATGTTCAATGCAAACTGTACTTAATGCGTACGCGTGCAAGGGAGATCATGAGTAGACTGAGGGTTTAAGAAAAAAAGAATCGATCGCGCAGCAAATACAAACGATATTCAAAATGCATATACGCAGTCTTTAAAGAATAAAACAAGTCTTCATGTCGATTATAACGTGCATTAAAATCCGCAGCCTAAATGTAAGAGAAATAGTATTTTCAGATGACTTCTTGAGGTTTCAAGACAATATTAATTATACGCTATTTCTATTCCTAATTCAATGTTCTGCGATCGTTGTATATACGTGTAAATGTTACTTAAGAGAAATTAATTATTGAGGGAGAATAAAACTGTTGAAGTTCCTTTAAAGTATATTGAGAAAACTGTTGAATAAAGTTCCAATTATTTCACATACCTCGTGTACTTATTTTTAATCCCTATCTTCGAATATAATCCTATCCAGTTTTATTCCGCACGCTACCGAGTGCAATGAAACCGTTAGGCATGAAAGAAGACGATTTTCCTTAACAGTATAATTACATAATAATGCGTATCGTCGGCAATGTGGTCAGAGGCCTCGGCAGATAAGAAGACCGAGGTGGGGATGCGCGTCCAGCGATTGTCTCTTGCTCCTTTTGCATTCCGTCTTCACATACGAACGCGAGACGTTCAACCATGATTACTCATATCTTGATCAGTGCCCTTCTCCTGGGATCTGTGACAGTGCTCTGTCAAAATCCGAAGCTAGATAGTAAGTACAAATTCTCAAGCCATTTCTTCATTTAATACTTTTGAAATTGTTAATATAACGTCATTTATTCTAAGGAAAATGAAGTTTCCAAAAGTATAAATGAAAATCTTGTTACTGCACATTTAAATTGTTTTCCGATAACAAGATTTAGTCACCGATGTTTACTTTCGATTTCATTATCTGCGAGTTGCAGCGAGAGTGAACACAAATGTGGATACTACTATCCAGCGGCTAACAGTAAAATAAAAAACTTCTGAAATAGATTTTCAGAACACTCTGGGTCACGTCAAGCCTCGAACCTCGCCGGAAGAGCAGACCGACGCTGCCAGAGCCGTCGCCCGACGATTATTGGGAGACGAACGATCACAGTTTTTCGTATTGTCCGTAAACCCCTATTCGGGCCCCTTTGGGAAAGATACATTCTCGGTAATTAATGTATTAAAACTGTACGCTGCAGTTTTAACAAAGATTCTGTTGATTAGATCGAGAAAAATGAAAAAGGGCAAATTGAAATCGTCGGCACTTCCGGCGTGGCTGCGACTTGGGGCTTGCATTACTACCTGAAAACCTATTGCAACGCTCACATCTCATGGGAGGGGAATCAAATAGAACTTCCTCGCGTTTTACCAGAAGTTAAAGTAAAAATTACATCGAACGACAGGTAATTAGGTTCTAGCTTGAAAGGAGAAACAAAATAGGAAGTAATATCGGTTGGTGAATTAAACAGGTTCAGATATTACATGAACGTGTGCACGATGGGATACACTTTCGCCTGGTGGCAATGGGATCACTGGGAAAAGCACATCGACTGGATGGCCCTTAATGGAATCAATTTGGCGCTAGCTTTTAACGCGCAAGAGGCTATATGGCAGAGGGTGTACCTACAATTGAATTTTACTTTAGACGAGATTAATGAGCACTTTGGCGGGCCTGCGTTTTTGCCTTGGTAACGTTCTCCTGTCTCTTTTTGCGACGAAAATTAAAAATTTTCCCAATAGCACTTTTGAGAGATAACGTAACAAACAAATATAATTGTTTTTTATCTATCAACAAGTCCAAAGTAGCAAATTCTAATCTCGACTATCACTTGACTAAACAGTTTGGAAAGTTTTGACTTTTATCACGAATTCAACTAGCTTCGATTTACCATGAATTTCGTTTATTCTTTATTACAACTTAGGTCGAGAATGGGAAATATGCGCGGATTCGGTGGCCCTTTGACCGAAAATTGGCACACACAGTCTGTTCAGCTTCAACACCAGATACTTGATCGAATGAGGGAATTAGGAATTATTCCCGTTTTACCTGCGTTCGCTGGTCACGTGCCCAGAGCTTTCCCGAGATTATTCCCTGACGCGAACGTGACTAAAGTCGGCACTTGGAATCATTTCTCTGACAAATATTGCTGGTAACGTGAAAATATCGAGAGGATAATCTTGTTATTCAGCTATCGTTGATTATTGATAAAAATCTTATTCTCAGCCCCTATCTTTTGGATCCTACTGACCTACTGTTTCAACAAATTGGACAACTGTTTTTGACAACGGTAAGTGGAATCAAAAATATTTTAACAGACTGTCACACCCTCTGACTATGTTTCATAGTACATTGAAGAATTCGGTACCGATCACATTTACAATTGCGATACGTTCAACGAGAATGAACCTCATACCGGTGAACTGAAGTTCCTACAGAACGTGGGACGCTCGATTTTCGAGGTCATGGATAGCACCGACCCACAAGCTATATGGTAAAGCGAGGTAAAATTCTTCCATATTAACAAAATTATAAACAGATTATTTTTAAAGGTTGATGCAAGGATGGATGTTCGTCCACAATGACGTTTTCTGGACCCAGCCAAGGATCCATTCGTTCCTCACCTCAGTCCCATTGGTAAATATCTTCATACAAATTCACCGAATTTGAAATTCAATTTCGATATTCTTATTTAATTCAGGGAAGAATGATAGTGCTGGACCTTCAGTCTGAACAATTCCCGCAATATAAGAGACTGAAGTCATACTACGGTCAACCGTTTATATGGTGTATGCTACAGAATTTCGGTGGCACTCTTGGAATGTTTGGTTCCGCACAAATCATTAATCGCGTAAGGATTTCTCCCATAAATAAATTTATACTACTTCCAATATAACATGTTTAGAATTTCATTTTTATATTTTAATTAAAGTAAATTTATACTACTACCGATATAACTAGGAACGATTTAGATTATATTATTCGTAGCAAGTTATCGCGGCAAGAAACATGAAGAACAGCACGATGGTGGGCACTGGTCTGACTCCGGAGGGGATAAATCAGAATTATGTTATATACGAGCTGATGAACGAGATGGCTTACCGCAAGGAACCTGTCGACTTGAGCAAATGGTCAGACTATTGATAAGTGAATAGAAAAACGAAAATACAGTTTCTAATCCTCAGGTTCGAGAATTACGCTCAGAGGAGATACGGTGCTTGGAACGAGTACGCGGTAGCGGCGTGGAAGAATTTCGCTTTGACCGTGTACGGATTCTCTGGTAACGAGAAAGTCCGAGGGAAATACGTGGTTAGCACTAGGCCGACTCTAAACCATTCGACATGGGTGAGACAACTTTAGAAGTACCATCTCGATTTGGTTTGCATATGGAAGAGATATACATATGTATATCATTTTCGCAGGCTTGGTATGACCGAAACATGTTCTACAAGGCTTGGTACGTATTCCTACAAGCGAGACACGGACGAGGGAACAGTACTTTGTACAGGCACGACGTCGTCGACATAACTAGGCAAGCGATACAACTCAAGATCGATGAACTCTATATTGATCTAATGAAATCGGTTGATAGAAAGAATGCTACGTCGGTCACGTAAGTTTACTCAATTTCTTAAGGTGAAACTGAAGATGCAACTAATCTGAATGATGTATTCAATGTTAAAGTGACANTTGATCTAATGAAATCGGTTGATAGAAAGAATGCTACGTCGGTCACGTAAGTTTAAGTGAAACTGAAGAGTTTACTCAATTTCTAAGGTGAATCTGAATGATGTATTCAATGTTAAAGTGACACCGCGGCAAAGATATTAGACTTGCTGAAATCGTTGGACGAAATCTTGGCGTCCAGCAAGGATTTCCTTTTGGGAAACTGGTTAGAGATGGCAAAGGATCTGGCGACGAACGAGACGGAACGGGAACTTTATGAGTACAACGCAAGGAATCAAATCACTTTATGGGGACCGCGGGGGGAGATACGAGATTATGCGAACAAGCAATGGGCAGGAATCGTTGCCGATTATTTTCTGCCCAGATGGGAAATCTTTCTGTCCCAACTTACCGACGCTGTGACCAAGGGAACGAAAGTGAACATGACCAGGATCAACGAGCTGATGTTCGCGAGTGAGCGGCAATTCACGATGGACAAGAAGATTTATCCTACGCAGGAAACAGGTATAAGGTTTCGTGTAAAATTCGAAATTTCATAACTGATTTTGAAAACTTTTTACAGGAGATTCTATAGAAATAGCTATGGGAATTTTAACTCGATGGTACAACCCCTCGTCAACTTTGATTGATATCATGAAAACTCTTTCTTATGGATCTAGGGGAAGAGTATGACTGTTCAAACATTTGATGAGGAATAATTAATAAAGCACAAAGCACTCTTTATTACCTAGGCGGTATTAAATCTGGATAATAAGTTTGGGTCGATGGTATGGGAATGAAGAATAAAGAACCTCTGTAAAGATCATTATTATTGATGATAAAAGGACACTCTACAACAAGTTGAAATAAAATTTGATAGAATTGGAAACAACAACGATAGGCCGAGGATAAATATAGGGAAGAGAGATCATAAATCGCCTAAGATTTATATAAAAAACGTTCACACGTCTGTCGAGTAGTACTTACGACGAAAGTATTTTCACTCCTCGTCTTCACTGGTCAAAGTTATGGCAGTGGACGACCAAAACCTTCCGTCTCTCACGGTTCTGTTCGCGTAAGACGAAGAACCGAAATCGCTTACAGGATTGATTGTCCATTAAATTAAAAATAATCCCAACTGACTGACAAATTAGTAACGTTCTAATACATTTGGTCAGAGCGTCAGTCAATGCCCTCTCGGCTCCGATGATTTCTCGCTTCGTTTCGCGTTCAATAATAATCACTCGTCGATGTTGGACCCTCAATTGGTCAATTCGCAATTCGTTCGAATGGAAAGTTTTCTACCAAATCAATAAGGTGACATACATACGATTTATTTCAGTGTCTAATCGGAGTCCATCTCGAACTTTCGTCGAACGAAATTGGCTGACGATTGAGGGTCGATCAGATTAACTTTATTCGAAGTACATTTAAGAAACATAGTGCGCATCTAATTACGAGGTATAAAATATTTTGTGCAGTTTCGTAAGAAGAGAGATACATCTATAATAGTTAGTCGAGCTGGTTTGAAAAATATTTCTGGAGATACGTAATATTTCTGTCTCCTCGAGAGGAGAATCTTGGATATCGAGGAATAAGGGAGAACAACGCGATTCAATGCTTATTTTGCATCTTTCGATTGAGTTCTTACACGTTGTAGTAAGAAAGTTTGAAAAATCGTTTAGGAGAGAAAGCGCTAGCTCTATACGTGAGCGCGAAGCGAGTAAGCTGAGAATATTACATACCGTCAGAAATATCGTCAATCTAAAATACGAATAGTCTCGTTTATTCCGCACGGCCTACCAATCTCGCGAATCTTTCATCAAACATTCAGCAGATACATTTTACTTCACAGAGATTTTGCTTTCACTTTGCCTCTGGTCATAATTTCAAGTTAACAATACCGGAAATGTTCCGAAAAAAATTTCGGTTCGGGGAACGATATGATAATCGATATCGACTCGTCGATCATCTTTAAGTATGCAATTTATATTTATGGTCCCCGTATATCAGTAAGGTCCAACGTAATCACGAATCTGCTTTGGTCGCGTGCTTCGCACCTGCGAGGCTTTTCTTACACATATACGATAAATGTGAATGTAGAAACGTAGAGAAACTAAGGCTAATGCATACGCGCCGCGAGACGAAAAGTATCGATAACGTAATTTGCGTGAAGAATGTATCGTTGTCTCGCAAGGGCTCAAGCCCGTTACGTTCTACAATCTAGAAAATACGATTTAATTTTTCCCCAGTCAGCTCGTTTCGCGCCCGTCCTCTAGCTACTTACAGTTTCAAATGATCTATTTAGTTAAAATTCGTAAGTAAAACGCCATCCGGCTTCCCGCGGCCGCGAGTTAACATTTAAAATTGTTTTCATCGTGGCTACGTAATCGTCGTGCTCGGAAACCGGATACAATTACACGCGAAAACTCGGCCGAGTTCGCTCAGCCTATTTCGTTTTTCGTTGCTGTTAATCAGATCACTCTCCGATTACTCTGCTGACGGTCCCGTAATTAAAACGGCTTTAATAACTGTGCCATTAACGACTTTTGAGATTGTTCAATCTGTATACTCGTTACATTCGTGTTTCAGTAATCGTCTTTTACAGCGAATTCTCTACGATTTAATTAAATCTCTCCTGTACCAAATGGAAAACGAAATCATTTTTAAAGAACTGGTGTTGGCCAGGTAACTGTTCATCGCGTGAAATCGATCAACAATTCTCGCTCGATCCCATAAATTAATCATACAGAGCCCGTTCGATCATCGAACACTTAAATCGGCTCATACCGTGTTTATCGATCGATCGGTTGATCGACGGGTTTTACCTTCGACGCGTGGATCCGAGGTTCTTAATTATATCACCGTTTCTCGATCTCCGTCTCCTGATTCGCGACTTCCGACACGGGAGGCAGGGGACTGTCTATCGAGATTTGTCTGGAACAGTCACAAACGCGAATTAAGTGAGCGCGATCGGTGCGCTGATCTCGCGGAACGAATGCTAAGCAGGATTAGGGACGACCGCGTTCGGCCCTTAAACCACGAACTGAATTACTCGGGTAAGTTACAACCGTGAAATTTTATCCGGGTTCCCTCGATCTCGAGCAAAATGGAACAAAACGCAGCTTCTGAGAATCATTAAAATTATTATACTCTCATTATGAATTGGAATTTTTATCCGAGGTAAAAACATTTGTGATATTAATTTAGAGAACGAAACAATATTTCTCTTGATGTTCAGATATAATATGGTAAGAGTACTAACACATACTTAACTTTTGATGTTATTATGAAATGTGGAAACTTTAATGGACGTGGAGTTTCAAAGGCTGCGACGCGCTTTGACGGCTTACCTGCCTACTTGCCAGTCGTAAGAGTCCGGCGCGGAATTGCTTCTTCCTGTCCTTTGAAATCTCTCGCTCTTCACGTTTCTGTTCGTGTTCGCCCCTTGCAAGGCTTCCTCGCTACTTTCCGACGGAGTTAACTCTACACTGCCCGCAGCCGTCTCAGTGCCCGCTGCCTTCCCGCCTTTCTTCGGCAGGAACGGATTCTAAACATCCAAAAAAAGCCCTTCCTCACTCGCGCATTTCAAGCTGAGATCTCTTTAAATATCTCTACCACGAGGTATTTGGAATCGCTTCCACGAGTTTTCGATATATGCCTCGGGGCGAGATTGCGCGAGAGTAAAAAATCCGAGAAAGGTGAAGAGCAGGCGATGTACGCGGTTTACGAGGAGCACGCACACGGAGAGACCCGGCGTTATTACCTTGTTTACGGAGTCGTCAACCTTCCTTGAACTCGGCTAGATATTGACTGAGCCGTGCTCATCAAATAATAAATAAGGCCGGGAGACGTGGCGCCGTTCGCGAGGTAGAGCTTTTTCCATCGGCCGACTACGAGTGACCCGCGCCGTCATAAACAGAGAAAACCATGCTTGACCTCCCGTTGCCTCGTCCCCTGACGTTATCATTATTAGACGGGAGATCGACTGTCAGCCGTAATAGAAAATCAATGACCGCGTTTCTTTGTGCCTCGCGTCACGGGAAATGTTTTCAAAGAAATAATAGAAAAAAAAGGTAATACGTTTTCCCGTTAGTTACAATCGAAGCGAAATAAAGGGCATTTATTCGTTCGCGAACCTCGAGGATCAAGTGAAATAAATCAAGTTTGTATGGAATGAAGCAACAGTCGAGTTAATTTTATGTTTCCGCGAAATTGGTCGCAAGGTACGGTAGATCTGCTGGGAGCAGAGTTAAAAATTACATTTTCATCTGGCTTCTTTGTAACTTTCTATCGGCGCGTTACCAGTTGTGAGTAGGGGATTTACTTTCAGTCGACGCAACGCCGAGAGACAATCGTGCGGAATCAAGTGGATTTTTACAGCCGGCTGCCTCCATCACCGATTACCTGCGTTAGGTACACCGTTCTAAAAATGTGTGTAAGGCGTCCGATATTCTCTCCACGTTTGATCGATCTCCGAGCTTTCTGCGATAATGTATTACCGCTTTTTACTCGATCACACGGTGTCATTCGTATTACAGATTGAAAGTCGCATTAAAATACAGAGTGATCAAAGATGCTGAGCCAATCCCAGAGAGAGAAGATCGGAGATAGGAAGAAAGGGCTCGTTAGCCTGGAACGTAATTACGCAGGCAATAAACTATCGTCGTTTTAATATCTCCTAAACCTATGAAGGGTCGAGGTTGAACAAAATTGCGCGATGAATGTTTTACGGTTATATACATAGGAAGGCGCCTTAACGACTGGGAGCATTAAGGGCGATGAAAAAAATTGACAGAAAGTTTCACGCTGGGGAGAAAAAAGTTGGCACGGAATTATCAATAAGGATTTCTGCCTACTTCGCTTTCCCACTCACAGAAATTAACTTTACGCTCAATTTATATTCCTGAAGTTCCGATGACATTTGCCGGTGGCTCGAGTCGCCGATCGATCGGTACTGTTATAAAATGAATTTTTGCACACTGGCAAATAAGCCGGTGGGACGGATCGTTCGGGATGAACCTGGAGAGGATAATACCGGCAACACATCGAGCGCGGGCACTTATTAATTAAAGTTCGTTATTGATGAAGTTCGCTGGCAGCATCGCAAATAGTTTTCAGTGCGCCTAGCCAGAACTAATCCACGCTTTATCGAATACCGATAATTGCTGTTGGCAATTTGCCGAACAAGTTTGAATAAGGAGCCGGGTGCGATTTCCTCCTGATGTACAAAGGAAAAAAGGGCACGCGGTTCGGATATTTTTTTCGATCTTACAACGAAATCGGTCGGGCTAATAAGTGAAAGTGATCAAAGGGCTTCGGTCAAATGAAAAACAGTTCGTTTACCTGGAAGCTGTGCTGCTTCAGCATGGTCTTGATCAGGATGAGGGTATCGAGCTTGGGTATTCTGGTGACGACACGTTCGACCTCTTCGTCGGTTACGGTGACCGGTAGCCGACAGTTGTCAGACTCGCTGGGCAGTGGTTCCGCCCCGCGATTGGTCAGCCACGCGTGCTCTTTGATCTCCGCCAACGTGATCCTCTCGGCCGGATCCTTCACCAGCATTTTCGTAATCAATTCGCGGAGATCTTCCGAGAGAGCGGGTCTCTCCGGAAATCTTAACGGTTCGGTGCGTATCGCCGCTTGGACGCCGATTATGCTTCCGGCCCCGTCCCACGGGATCCTTCCGGTCACCAGGCAGTACAACGTAACTCCCATCGACCACACGTCGCACAACTGTTCGCATAAAACGTGACACCTCACATATTACACAGTTTCCATATTTTTATTTATCTCCAAGCCGTATTTGCAAGGTCAATTTTGATAGCACGAATTTTGAACAGTAATGGAGGCTAGTTTTAGAGCACTTCGTGAATTGGCTGACCCCTCCTTTCTGGATATCGAGCTCTAACCAGCGCGAGGTGGTCTACTAAATCGACCGCGTTGTCGATAAGGTCACGCGATAAGTCTCGGCTATAATCATGGAAATACACAAGCGGTAAAGGGAACTACGTTTTCTTTTGATCGATTCTCTTGATTACAAGTTATTAAAGACTCGTAAATTGTAATTTGAAAGTTCGTAAACGAATCGCGGAGAACTCGCATACGTGGCCGGAAACGCAACTATTTGTTATCATCGATTTCTCTAGGTTCTCTGAAATATGCAAGTGAACTTGAAGCGCGAAGAAACTTCGTTAATGCAATTATTAGTAATACGAGATTGAAAGCGAAATAAATTTTTATCCGAACGGTACGAGCATTCTCTATTGAAAACGATAATTACAGAAAGATAGGACGATTAACTGGAGTACCGTATCATAACTCTTTACAGCATCTATAAATACTTGGCTAAATTGAAAATCGATTGTGCAACCATGGGCACTTACCGGTCCGGAATAATGACTGCCAGGTACAGTTGTTTCGGGCGCCGCGAACGCAGGTGTGCCTGCCGGGCCCGATAACAGCTCGCCCGAACCTCTCAACTCGGCACTTACCCCGAGATCCGCGATTTTAATCCGACCCTCGCTGTCCACCAACAGGTTACTAGGTTTTATGTCGCGGTGAACTATTCTCTGATAGTGAACTGGGGATAAATAAGAAAAGTCGTGTGATACCGCGAGTAAATTCACTCGTTTAGGTGCATTAATATTTGCATACAGAGCTTTCACCCAAACTAGGTTTACGATTTGAGATTAGACGTAATACGATAATAAAGTCAAGTTGATGTAATACGTAAAATATAAATTACGTACTGTAAATAAATGTCTAAATAAAATTAACTATCTGGGTCAACTTGTTACAAAAGTTTGCATGTTCCAAGGCGACAAGCAAACTAGAGTTTCTTTAGTTTCAATCGTTGAATCTGTTCGCTTACGATATTCGATGCCAAGGACGATATCGCGTAAATTCTTCCTAGCAGTTTCCTCCTGCAAGGGTTGGTCGGTAGGCACCTGGAGGATCTCTCCTCTTTGCACCAGTTCGAAGACGAGATAAAGGTTGTCCTCGTCCGGATCGTCGAGAACTTCGACGAGTTTCACCACGTTCGGATGGTCCAGTTTCTTTAGCAACGCGATCTCTCTGTACACTTTTGCCAAAGGGTTCGCCGCGCCTTTTTTCCCAGGAGCCATTCTACCGAATATACCAGCCTTCTTCATCAGTTTCTTCTTGCTGAGAATTTTCATCGCGTAGTGGGTGTCGTCCTCTTCGTTGTAAACGAGTTTCACAATGCCGTAAGAACCCTGCGACGCAGAAAATGCGGAAAATAGAATAAAATGTATAAAGAGTTTTACGGACTGCGAAGGGTTCTATTATTTCGCAGATACGCTCAGTACCCGGCAAATTTTTAATTTAACGCCGGGCGAAATCTCCTCTCGAGATTGTCGCGTTATTTCATTTCCAAGGGTAGTACAGAACGAGGTGACAGTTCTTGTTTAAGACAGGCCGGTGCTTCAACAGCGCACGTTCATGAACTTTTCATGGTGTCCTTTCGCCTTATTTAATTTACTGAATGTTTTAAAAAGAGAAATAAAAACGTGAAGTATCTCTAGCACTCGGCGAAGCCAGATATCGACCCCACGTTTAATTTCTACGGTATCGTAACTTGGTTTTTACCACATATTCTGTTACACTATCAGTGTTACCGCGAAAATAGCAACAACTGGCGGAAATTTCAATATTAATTAGACCAGGCTTCCGGGTTTGCAGCGGTATTTAATACATACAAGAATTTAATTATCGCATTGGTGGTAGAATTGTGTTTTAATAAGCGTTGCTAATTTACAAAGTGTTTTAATAACATTTTTAAAGTTTCTTCTCTCCGCTTCACTCTGAGTTTTAATCCTGTTATTTTAAATGGAACGGTTTTATAAAGAGAATTCCAAGAGAATACTTCATAGATATAATCGTTCTCAATGATACGCTTCCCTCCCCTGTATTTCATGCCAGTTCGATCGGAAGGGTTTCTGGAACTCTGCATATACGCGATTTCGCGAGGAACGAATGAAACTCGGCAAGCTCCTCATCTCCTTTCCGGGCTAATTTTCGCAATGCTCGAATGGAATTCCGTACCGAATTACCACGAAAATGAGTTATCACGGGCTGTTAACAGAGCGACGCGATTCGAATGATAAGAGAAGGATTGTAAAGAATAGCCAAGTTTGTCGAACATTAACGAAAGGAGTATGTAATTGGTGAATTTGAATAATTTCTATGAAATTATAAAGGGCTGCACGCGAAGGAAGTTCAAGTTTACAGTAGCTGTTTCTTATCGGTAAAAACTTTTCTCATGCAGCAAGGAGCGATGGAAAAGAAAATGAATGGGTTATTTACGAAATTGGACCAATTTAAGAGGCGATACGATCTCCATACGAAAGAAGGTAAAAGCGCAAAGGCCTTCTTTCCACGATACTTCACGAATCAATAAGAATTGTAATATAAAACAAGCCTCGTGAGCTTAAATTAGGAGAATAGTTTTATTGAATAAATTTTATAAGACGTGAAATCCGTACGAAGCATGTTTCAATGAAATCGATAAATTATTACTCACCTGACCGATGTTGTCCAGAAGTTTATACTGATTCAGCTGAAGAGCACCCTGCCTATTATCGATGGAAACCCTCCTGCTCTCCCTGAGAGGTCTTCTCCTGTTCCTAGGCGATCCTTGAGGACTCCCGTAAGGAGAATAAGGACAGTAGGGGTAAATAGGTCTCGCAGAGACACTGGAGGCGTCACCCAGGAATCTCTGACCCCCGACTTCCCCAGACGAGATTGCGTTTCTTATATTCGAGTCGTCGTTCGCTGTCAGCGTTTGTATGTCGCTGGAAATGCTGCTCTTCATCGCGTAGATATTCGACGTGTTCCTGGGCTCCAAAGAAGTTGCAACGCTCGCTTCCGCGTCGTCTTGCTTGGAGACGTGAAAGCCTATCCTCCTGTCCAAGTGAAAATCGTTATCCACTCTGTCTTCCGATTGGGTAGACAGTAATTGGTACATTTTTACGGGTCGTGGTATGATGTTGAAGTAAACGTCGTCCTTGACAGGTTTCTGAGTCATCTGATCTCGTAACCTGTCCTTATCACTCCTCAGAGGATCATCCTTAATTTCCGTTACGAAGCTTCTGCTTTTCTCAGAATTTAAACTTGCCAGTTTATTAAAAGACTCGTCAGGTCTGACAACGTTTGCACACCTTGTAGGACTCGGATCAGAGGTTGATGGGACCTGAACCGGACTCCTCGATGTAGGAGAAATCGACAGCCGATTCAAAGAGTCGCAGAGCGGAGAATTGAAAATCGTAGGATTCACGCGATTTACCAAACTGGAAGTGTTATCCAGACTTTTTTCCCTGAGGGTCTCCTTCGCCTCCTCGATGTTCGGCATCTCGAATCCGGTGTTGGATACCTTCCTATGAATCTCTGTGGTAGGCATCCTTTCGCTTTCGACGCCCTCCGTCAAATTCTCCTCGGTTCTACCCAACAGAATCCTTGAATTCAACCGTTTCGGGCCCGTGGAAGATCTCCGTCTCTCCTTGAACGACAGAGAGAAATCCTGCAGAATCTCAGCGGTGGAGGAGTTCCTCCTGTCCTCGTCGAAGGTCCCCAGATTGCTCGCGTAACCACTGCTCTCTCTTCTAGGTCGAGTTACTCGAGAGCTTCTGGACTTTAAGATCTCTCTAAGCGAAGGAAGACCTTCGGCCTCTTCCAGGAACAACGCGCTATCCTTTCTCACTTCCACTATCTCCTTATCGGAGGTATCCTCAGGACTCGATGGGATCCTAGTGCAATCGTCGCGAGGCCTGGCCAACTCGTCTGAAGGTGACTTGATGACAGTCACTTCCACCGGACTCGGCGATTTGTCCGTCACGCTCGATTTCTTCCAAACGGGTTGAGAGTACTGGAATCTGGGTTCGGTGACGGATCTTCGGGTTGAAAATTGTTCGGTAGACGCGGTGGTAGGCAATGGGAAGATAATTTTCGAGGTGTCCTCCGTCACGGCGACCGTCAGCGATTTGGAGATCGAGCTCGGCGACTCCTCGTCGATCGCGCTGTGCCTGCGGTCAGAAAGATCATTTTACTCTTGCGGTACAAACTCGCGGTAGACAGAATTTCTCTGCGAGGCGCGACGAAGCGGGTCGAGATTCTCAAACGCGAATGATCGATCGGTGCTCGGGTATAGCTGTTTAATCACGACGACGGAAGCGGGACAATACGTTAACAGTAATTAATCTCTTTCCGTGGTACGGGAAACAATCAGTCGAGGCGACACGGTGAATCTATAGCGGCGCTATAAACTCCGTCAAATTCGACCGGAACGAATCCCGCCTCCTAGCCCGGGCAATTGCACGAGTAAATATCGTTTTACGACTCGTCTCCGCGATATAATACGCATATACACGTATACCATCGGCTGCCCATTCGACCGGGTTTTACACAGGATTGTAAAATCGCGGGACAACAATGACTGGTGGCTGTCACCGGAACGAATTGAATTTTCCTCGAAAACAAGCCCCGGTCAACTTTTTCGAGTGCTCGCAAACTTCAACCTCGAAACAACAAATTCGATCTGCGTTTGACATTTAATCGGCGCCGCCCCTTCACGGTCTCGTTCTACCAACGCCGGGCCAGGTGAGAGTACCGTACGTATTTATGTACGCCCGGTCCGTTTCAACGTATTCGTTCGCCAGTCGAAATTTGACAAGACCGATAAGCGCCTTTACGGAAATTATTTTTGATTTATGATACGATCAGCGTATCGACGCTTGCACGAGAGTACATATGTTCTACTACGTGTGACCAGAGAACGGCACTATTTAAATTTCATATTTTGTCACCTTCGTCCAGGGTTATCTCCATTGCAAATCGGCGCTCGTTTAAGAGGCCCGTGTATGCGAACAGGGTTGCGCTCAGGATTTAATGAGCTTCGTATTCCCCGGAGGGCTGAAACTTCCGTCTGAATCTCGGCCGCGAAACTCGTCGAACGAAGATCCTCGTTACATTGTGAATTCCTCGCTCATCTGATATTCTTATCATTCCCTACTTCGAGGATAATAATAATTCATACGAGACCGTTCACTTCGACTCGAGTTCTCGAGACTCTTATCGTAAATTCGAGTGGTAATCGTTCTCGTAAGCTCTGGTCCGAGGCGGAGGCTAGAAAATTTTCAGCGGTAACGATTTGACTTGGAAATAACGCTCGCGACGCGGATCAATTGTTCGGGTAACCGAAGTAGGCCAATGAGTGCCGAGCCCCGAACACAATCTGCATTCGGCGCGAGGTTCCTCGTTCGTCATCTCGCCGAATTAGACTCGGCCCCTCGCTTTGAGTCGCCCGCAATTACCTCGCTCTTTCTCTTTTCAAAAGAATCCGCGCGCGGTCAAATGGAATTCATACCGGAACGAGGCGCGAATTTCACGGGCTAGCCAATTTTAAAACGCGTGGAATTTCAAAGCGCATCGGCGTGAACAGAATTTACAAATCGGACAGGTGCAGAATCGACTGTTGCACGTTCGTACGTGTTCGTCGTACGCGAGAAAACTGTTCCCTCTGTCTCTCGCAATATATAATTTAATTCGTCGTTACGAATTGACGTTTCAACGATTCGTTATAATTAAACGATAAATCTGCTTAAGAACAGTTGGTTCGAATTTCGTTTTAAACAAATCTAGATCTTTCACGAGCGTGGAAGACGAGAAGATGTTGAAACGGAAATTGGATCTGGTTGGCTGAATTTACGAGGCCCTCAGGAAATTCGCCGGTGAGTTCGACGCGTGTGATGTGTAGGTAGATGTAGCGATGGCTAGAACTGTTGCTTTTGAATTACAAATGATTCGATCACGTTCCTCCTCGTCAACAGTGATGCGCAATTTTCCTGACGTTCTGATTAGTAACCTAAGAGGAACTGCTCCTCGGAAATCGTGCACGTTTAACTCTTTGAGCCACAGGATTTCAGATAAAAATAGACCTACGTTGCACAGGAATTTTATCGGGTTTTAAATGAAACAAAATTGGTATATTTTGTAATAAAGGTATAAGTAAAGGTAAAGGTAAAAAGGTAAAAAGGTAAAAAGTAAAGGTATAAGTAAATAAAGGTACATAATAAAGGTATAAAATCATGTAAAAACGTAACAAAATGGTAATAGTTAATGTTGCCAACACAAAGAATACGTTTGTAACATTTACGTAAATAAGACGAAATATAAACCTATGTAAATGCAACTACTGCAACATTTCGAGGTGAGACTAAAAATGTCCCAGCATGCCATGAAATACATCAAAAAGGTAGGACACGTTTAATCCCAGCGTGCTCTAAAGAGTTAACACATTCATCGTGTCACGTATTTCTACGTTTCTTTACTATCTGTCACTTGCCACGTACAAGTACGTAGTTAGCCTTGCGGTGAGGAGTCGCGACTATACTCACAGAGACTATTAACATAGATAAACAATAGCACTTGAAGGTGCATAACAGAAAACGTAGACTTCGAAAGCGTTGAAGAACTGTACTAAAAATCCCTGGACGAACAATCCTGCGTCATCTCCTAGTTTCGTACGGAGGCGTGAGCCGGAGAAACGCGATATCGCCCGCGGGGCTTGTGGGCGCACCGAGTCCTTAACAACCTTCGAGTGCGAACACGACGCTCGGTATCATTAAACGCGAACGATCTCGCGGCAATGCAAATAGGCCGAGAGCGCATAAATTATCGCGCAAACTATGAACGCCGCGAGGAGTCGACGTATCGCTGCGAATTTGAGGTATCTTCGTTTATCCGGCACGTAACCGAGATAAGTCCGAACGATAATTAGTATCTGGCGCTAACTGTTACGCTTGACGTCTGAGATGCTGACCTCGGCCAGATAAACGCAACCGCGCAAACATCGCTGGGAGCGCGTGGGATCTCCCGCGTAAACACATCGCGGATTAAAAAAAAGGATAGATCTGTTGGGAAAGCTTCGTTGGAAATGTCACGGTCCAATTAAATCTAACTGACATATTGTTGGAGATTCGTTATGACTGTACGAAGGTAGGTGAATCCTTCGGCTGATAGTTCGTTCGACGGTATTTACTGGCGTTCGACGTTTCAACAATTGAATAATTAACAAGATAAGATAAGAAAAGACGAGGACGTTACGAACAATTATGCCAATAATAATAATACATGTGGTACGCGTTCGACGGATCATTAATGCTATCGTTTGCCGGATGTATCATCGTTCGCTTCGCATTGTTTCGACTAATGGTTGCGACATTGATTAATCCTCGTCGCTTCAGGGTCACCGATGACGTGACATCGCCAAAATGCGAGGGTAAACAGCTGAACACGCTTCCCTTTGTCGCAATCGAGTTGAGAAATAAATTGATATAATGAAAATAACGAAACGGCTCGGGGGTTATCGCGTGTTGGCCTCCTCATTGTTGCTGCTGAATACCGAAGAAACAAATTCGATCCTACGGTCAATAAATATCGTCGACTTTCCGTATTAAAATTCAACGCCTAGCGCCCGCCAAGGAGACGCGATCGGATCGGGAGCAGGTACTTACATAGCAAATACTCTTCCCTCGACCAATATCGACCTATGCTCGCGGGGTTATCCCATGGAATTCCCATGTGTCTGCTCTGTGGGCGTGCCGAGGCGCGAACGGGACACGCGAACGTTGCCTCCTTGATTTAAGAGCCACCGACGTTCTCGCGTCCAACACGTTTTCAATGAGCGTTTGCTTCATGAAAGCAAAAACTTCGTCACAAAACACTTTTTAACATAACTAGTTGCGCAAATGTTACTCAGCGTATTCTACATGCGTATCTATGCAGATTCAGTGACTCGGCAAGAATTAAAAATGCTACAAGTTTTTCTGCCAACGTGGAAATAAATGTTCTCATCCGTAATAACTGTACTCGATCGTTTCCGAAGCGGTAATTTTCGGTTACTGGTATTCCTACAGGAATCGTGGTGAGCTACGTGTCACCGTGCATGTGTATCGTAACCATAAATTCAAGGCGAGGCTGTTAGCATCAAGTTTCTATATCGCGACAGGCACTAGGCGCGGTTGCTCTCCCATGAGACGAGTCTTTTATGGGCTAGCATAAATTCTAACTGTTCGCTCGTCTCGCATCCAAAAACATCCACGGGAAATTCGATTCCCGTAACGAATTTTTACTTCCCAGTTATTCGCGTTATCTCTACATTTACGTTCCGATTTTAATGAGAGAGTAAACGCAAGCGAACGAGCTTCGGTTCAGTCGCGGTTTAGAGACTCGCGGAGAATTATCGTTCGTTTCGTTTGATACCCTGTAGAAACTTGTTTGAAAATGCTCACGAATTTCAGTGTTGAAATGTAACGCTCTCGGAGATGCCCGGGACGAGTGAGGGAAGATCACTGAAGACGTTAAGTCCCGACGGTAAGGAGGCTAATTGCCATCAGTCTGCATTAGCGGGATCGGCTTCGGAAAGCCGGTGTGTACGCGCGCAACTACTCCCTTCTACGAGACCAACCATTATCCGCTTTCGCCGAGAGAATTCCTATCCCACCTATTGTTAAGGACTTGATGTACAGGCACTCGTGGCGGTGCAGCTGATCCTCTCTTCCAACTATTTAGACGGAACTTGCCGGGTTTGAACTTTCGAAACTTCCCGATACCCTCGGCAAATCTTTGAGTTAGCCGCGGTATCTCGCGATCAACGAGTCGCGAAATCTTATATTAAAATGTTATATAGACGTTAGGCTTTGCCCCGACGGATTAAGTCGTAATGCGCTTATCGTTCGGTCAACTTGTGATTTAAAGCCGGCGGCACTCGAGAGCCGGCGCATCCTGCGCGCGGTGCACACGTGAACACTTCAGATGATAAACTTCGACAAGGTCTATTTCCGTGCCAATCGCGTTTGCATCCCAGCGAAATACCGATGCCCGCTGCTGCTCTTAACCCAGAATCGGAATTGAAAAAGCGTCAAATTCTAGCATCCCTAAATGCCAGGTTCCGGCGTCAAAGAGACCGGAGCCAACTTCCCGTGGCACGTATCCACCCCGAGCTCTCACCATGTAAAGCGACGATTCGGTGGAATTTTAAATCCGGCGAAACTTTTTCCCGGACGTATCCCGTATTCCGCGCACGAACGGACGAGCCACCCGAAATACGAAGTGGCAATCTTCTTTAATTTCACGCGGTGATATCTCTTAAGTGCGAAATTCGTTGCGTTTGATACGGAGACGAATTAATTAGCGGCCGTAATTATCGATTCCGTTAGTCGACGAGGAAAATAGTGAGAAGAAACCGTGTAACGGTATCGCGTCGCAGCCAATCGTTTATCGACTCGGTGCGATGCTAATTAGTGTTTCATAATTAATCTAATTGCGTCAATTTGCCAGCTTTTCCATTTACATTCATAACGTGAAAGATCGTATCAGAATTTGGGCACGAAAAATCGAGTTTATTTTAGAGATAGCGAAGTTAATAACTGGAATGAAATTGAAATTCGCTAACCAGCGAACGCTCGTAGCTGTCTGATTTACTGGCGCGGTAATAAATTAACGCGAGGCGAATCGATTACGCGCGACACCGTTTGTCTTTCCCATCGCGATATGGTTTCGAGCGTCGAACAGATAGACTCGACAACAGCTTCTGTCCGCATCGATTAAACCTGTTATACATCGATGCACCAAATTAATTTCAAACGTACATATTACGTATGAAATCGACTGAATTTTATATCACGTACGACAAATACAGCACCTACTGACTGAACGTAAAATCGTATCCTGAGCCTGATAAAATAGTACGCACGTATGTTTGTCCGCATTGATATATCTATCTTATTTTTTGTCGATTGACCTTTCAGCTGGAAGCGCGGATTGTTTATTACGAGGCCGGGATCAAAACTCTGTCACAGATGCCATCGCTATCTCGCGACGATACTATCTTCTTGCGTCCCGCGTTTAATTAAAGTTGTAAACGCGGACAAAGGCTTCGCGACTAAATTATCTCGACTTGTTCGTATGTATACCATCGATTTATATGCAAAGATGTTTCCCGTTTTCACGGACCTTTGAACCGAGCCAAAGGGAATTTTACTCGTTCGGAATTCGAAGCGGAGAAAGAACGAATTAAATATAACTGACTTTTGGTCGTTGCGAACAAATTAAAGTATTTAGTGAATAAGTTTTCAGGGAGAATTCCTAAGTAATGTGAATATACGATTTGCCAGATCTGACATCGATCTATAATCCCGACTTCAAAGCTTTCTCTCCGTGTCAATTGAAAATGTATCCGCTCGTAAAATATTTATACGGCGATGATTTGAAGTAACAGTTTTCGAAGAACGTCAAAAGCTGCGCCGTCCGCGTTCCATGCAATATTTATCGACACGGCGTGAATTCCTTTCCCGAGCCACTCGGACTGAAAAATAACCGTCAGCGACGATTAACGTCGGCGTATCGATTCGTCGGGTACACTCTTGCGAGAATTTCCCCCGGCACGTGCGTAAACGTTCGCGTTATGCGTTAAACACAGCTGCGAAAGCTAAACAAACCGGCAGCATCGCGATATCAATCCAGTGACGTACGACCGGTTTATTTAATCGTCGAACATTAACGTACGTCGCGGCGCGCCACGGCATATTTAAACAGCTTTGCTTTTCTTTCCTCTCAATCCGAAAACATAAAGCAACAATTTCTCAGGGAAAAGAAACATGGTCGAGAACGATTAACGTCCTGTTTTACGACCGGTTTAAAAGCAGATAATCTCAGTTATCAATTGGTAACAACTGCTCGGCTACGATTTAAACAGCCCGCGGGAAACAGATTTGTAGATTTATGGGACTCCGATCGGTGATTTATCAATCCTCGGGAGCAACTCGCTCATCGATTCCATCGTGGAAACAACGAGAATGGGAAACAGATCAGAGATCATCATTGAAGTTCATCTCGGTAACGAACTCCGGAACAAAGTTTGCTGCCTGTTAATATTGACCGACGAAACAAAAGTGATTCCGTAGCACCAAATACAATGCGCCGTTACAAATATTTGATGTAAACTGAATCTTAACTCTTGCACTCACCGCCACTTGCGTCAAACCGTTTCTCTCGTCGGTTATTAAAAGTTTAATCTGCTCGGTTAGTTTCGATTAAACAATGTTTAACATTCTTCCGCACTGTTCGTGATAGTTCTCACTGTCGGCAGGCTTATATTTCGCGAGCGTAATGAGATCCAGTCGGAACGGCTTCCGGTCAGCAGCCTAACCGGAGTCAGACTCGCGTCGCAGTGTTTCCTCGGCGTGGAACCGCGTTACCACGATGTCGGGCACCTCGTGCTCGTCCCACCACCGCCGTTCTCGATCGGAGCCAAAGCCGGAGCAGCCGTGCACATCTATCGTACCAACGGCCTCTGAACCGATTACGTAACGGCGGAAAGGAAAGAGTGGATGACACAGCTTCGGCCTGGGAGTCAGGAGGCCTGACTGTCAATCCTTTTTCTGACACGAGCGGGACCGGTTCAACGGCCGGACGCACCTTACGTACATGGACTTTGACTGGAATCCAAACGCTTCGCTCGACGAGCCACCGAGCGATGTCAGCGGAGCACATCCATATTCATTAAAACCAGTTTCTTCTACGGTTGAATAATTGCATTGAATACGGGTTAACAAACGTCGGTTCTATGGTTAATATTGACAAAAGAACGTTGCCGGTCCTCGATATTTATTACTATTGATTTATCAGACTCGTTTCTATTCTGACTGCATTTTTATCGGACGTTCTCGTCGATTAATCACGGGGAACAATAAAAACTATGTTACATTTCGATGCATTCTGATACAAGTTAACTGAGCTTATCTTCGTTTACCCCGTAGCGCTGTCTATTAAATTCGAAGAAATTATCGACAAATTATGAAACATGTCGACGATAAACAATAATGAGAAACGTTTCAGCGATGACCACGATAGAGAACATTCGTGGAACTAATTATCGGACTGATCATTAACTGGATTAACGAATTTCACATTTTGAAAATTGTGTTTCCATTAATAACATCGATAATGGTAACATCGCTAATCGTAATCGACTAATTGAATAGAGAATCACCGAGAAATTTGACTAATGGTATGCAGATTTCATGCGTGTCATGAAGACACACGATATTAAAATATGATTGCATACTCGTCCGATTAATATGTAAACAATAGACGGCATACATTTGTCAAACTGACATCGTGAATGTTTCGCTTTGCATAAGAAAACGGTTTCGCGTTCAAGTAGTCAGAAGTATTAACAGTTGATCGACGCGCGTTAATTAAGAGCCGCGTTCGAAATTACTAAACGGGAAGATCGCTAATCGTTCGAGCCATTACGAGGCACGTTTCGCGGGCGAAGCGCGAGGGAAGGAAATTGCTGCGAATGTCACGCAAAATGCAAATCCCTGTATGCCACGTACATACGTACGTGTTCCGGCCGATCTCCTACGCCGGATCTTGATCAAGCTCGTAAATATCGCCACGGAATTATGCGCGAACGTCGCATTATTCACTTAACCGAATTTGAAGGAGGCTGTTTACAATCGTTTCTTATCGCTTATACAGCTTCATCCAGAAAAACCTTTTAATATATTAATTCCCAGATGCCTTGGAATTCTCCCATTTTGCCTTGCAAATCGACTAGATTTTATCTCATAAAAATTTCATTGCAATTACACACCATTATTTATGAACCAAGGAAAGGCTTTCGATACACCGGCTCTTCCACATCGCTGCGCGACTAAATTGCGTTTTATTAATGCATGGAGTCTTATAAGAATTTCAGGATTCGTGTAACGTTGTTTTATCGATCAATTGGATCCGATAAAAATTTCATATCTCGCGTGATTCAAAGTAGTCGACGATGATCGATTCCCGATTGACCGCTCGCCCGGAAAGACAGGCTGGACGTGACAATTCGCGGAGCAAGAACAAGAGAGAAAAATGGGTGAAAGAGAGCGGCGGCGATGTATCGAGCCGTGACTCGAACAGGATTACCTCGCGTATGAACGAGCACGTCGGTGAAAAGCTACCCTTTAAACGCGGCCCAACGAACCGGAAGGACCGCGAGGGCCAATGCGGTGATCGAACGCAGACAGAGTCTGACAGAGTAAAGGACTGACCATTTCGGGCTAAGTACGCTGGGAACTTACGGAAATAAAAATGTAACGTTAAAACTCGGCGTTCTATAAACATACAAGCGAATTTTGCAACTGTTGGACGATCAATTTCAAGCAACTATAGGTTCTCGTTGTTTGCCGTCACCTTGAAGAGACAACGTTTGTCTTTTACCCACTCTTCTCGCGGATTAGCGAATGAGTTTTTCGTTTGACCCGGTTTTCATCGTCGCCTTCGTTAGCTAAGCGGTCGCTCGTGTATTCCGTTTCTGCCTCAAGGATTTTCCTCGTTGCTCGTCTGCCCGCGCCGATTCCAGTTCCCGACGGAGGAGATAGCGTCGCGTTCTACCTACGCTGATACGCTGTTACCAAAGTTACCCCGCGCCGATTTTAATCATGAGATCGTCAAATGAATAGAACTCAACCCTACCCGAGAAGAACGTATGAAAGTTTGATAATCGAAGATAATAGCCGAGTGCATTCTAAAAAATGCTAAACGAACACGTATTTAGCTTAACGACAAATACGCGGCGCACGTGTTGGCGTGTTCTAGTCGCGTGCAACGAAGCAATTCATTAATCATTGTACACGGCGATAACTCACGTGGTTCCAGACGAAATTCCTTCACGGCGAGTGGACCAAATCGAGGGAGAGAGAGAGAGAAGAGTCTGCATGCGAAATTCCACCCTTTCGCGAAACCATAATTCAAGTTCATGTTCGCTCTCTTGGAACTCCCGTTTCATAATTCACCGAACAAAGTCGAGAGCTATACTTTAAATATATGGTTCCACCGCGACGCGAATTATCGATCATGAACATTCGAGATGCGACATTACACTCTTAAATGAATAGTGAAAAAATATATTCGATTATTAAAATATTTTACTAATAAGGCAGAACGATTTTCTTGAATATCGTTCAGCCTTGCCGCGAGATGAAATCTGGGATTCAACGCAAGAGGCATTAAACAGATTCAATTACATGGAAGAGCAATTACAAGCTGGAATTAATAGCGCACGATCATTCAGCGTATTCTGAAATCCGGTTAGGGACATGCTTTTACAGTATTAACGTGGCTTGCCCTAGCTTCTGACTCAAGCTCCAACAATAATCTGATACATCCGAGTCATTTAATTCCTCGCACACGGAGACAAATCCAAGTGTAGGGCAAGAGATGTCGAATGCATTTTTAGATGAAAGTTCTGTCATTCCCTCGTGAGCCTTTTAAGCGTTTCGAGCATACGTAGAGGAGACGAGGACTTTTTATCAGACAGCAATTTGTCGTGCAGGGAACGACGAAAACTTTCATTAAGAGTCATCAACGGGGAGAGTACAAAAAAGCGACCACCCACGGACCATCGCTTCTAGCCATCGTCGAATGGTTCCAGTGAAGTTGCCCCATTCCGTATCCACGTGGCGACGCGAGAACAGAGAGGAGGGCAGAATCTTTTCTCTCTGCGGTTGACGTCGCGTCGCGACGCGTCAGAAGGAAAGAGCAATTATTTAGACAAGCTCCGTGCCGCCTCCGCAAGTATCGATCGTTCTTCGAGACAAGGTTAAAAATATCTATTTGCATGTCAAGATACATTACGGCAGATTAGAGCCGTGTAGCTACGCTTAACTCTTTTCGCCGATTCTCTCTCTATACCGAAGGTCGACCAGCTAATCGAATCGAAATTTATTATACCGATCGCTGAGTTTAATTTCGCGGCTACGCTATAAAGAGCTATAGGCGACAAGCGGATTATTTCAAGAGACCTAAAATCTCGCGCGATCAAATAACAGGTTTACAGCGACGAATCAAATTTTTTGATACTCACTTTGGGATGTCGCCGATCTTCGGTGGCCGGCATTTTCGTGCAGGAACGTCGCCCCATAAATTGTACGCTGGAAAGCAAAAAAACAAAGTTACATTGTACAACAGAATTCAATCTAAAGAGGGAAAATTAAAAGATGAAATTTGAGTATTTTTTGTATCCCTGTTATCACGAGAGTTAAATCAAAGGTTTCAAAGGGAAGCTGGAATTAGTTCCGCTGGCTTTGACGATCAAACAGTTTAATCCGTTTTAAGCTTGATCACGAGCTGGGATACTATTTTTTGGAAGTTTTATTTCGAGCTCGTGGAACTCTATTCGAACTCTAAACGAACTTGGAAAGTATGCAATAGTTTATTTCAGATTTTCCAAGTATTTCAAAGCGACGATTGAAATTCTTATCTCGAGAAAGTCAATCGAAGTTTGAAAATCAACCTGGTAGAGTTTCACAAGTTGAAATTGATTGAGACCAACCTTCTTTTTCATGGATTATGAATTCAAGTAATTTCGCGTCGAGCATAGATTGAATGTTAAGAAACATCTCGCGCGTTTACACGATCCACGCTGATGTTCGCTCAAACTCGACGGGGTTACATCAGTAATCAAAGCGTTAGGCGACGCGTCGCCTCGAACCAATTTATTGGAAGTAATTGAATCATAAACGTCGATCAAGTACGCCGATTAAAGAAACCCGTACGGTTGATCGTCCAACGAACCCGGGGACTCATCGAGAACCACTACACCCACGGCTGATCTTTCGATCTTATCGGACAGTAAAGTTCTCGAGAAACGGAGAAACTAAATCTCTGGGGTCGGGTAGTCGACGGTGAAACTCCAGGGTTTCATCCCCTTTTCCGTGCATCGATAAACTCTGTTACCGTGTTATTATACATCCTTGGGATAATTAATTGGAAGGTCGCCGATCAAAGCCTCTCACCGACAAAGAGGATTTTCGATATGACACTCGGCGGTTCGTGCTAGGTTAAAGATAACGAAAGACACAAGAATAAGATGAAACCGGTAACAAATTACCCTGCGAGATTCATTAACATAGTGGAACACGATAAAAGTTATGATAAATGGCAGGGGACTCGGGTAAAAGATTCGTCAACTCCGTTCTCAACTATCCTTCTGAACCGAGACAAACTTCCCCACTGGGATTCGTTAGCTAATCGCGTTTAAAAAGTTCGGAACCCATTGGTATCGCGATGGGTAACCTGTTGCCACGGTTCCCAGTCGCGCGAAATTTCGTTACCGCACTCCGATGCACTCGCCAGACGATAATTAAACTATAATTAATCCCCAGCAGGGGTTGGATCGATGCGCGTCGAGCTTTCCATCGCGACGCCTCGCCTTTACGTTTCAAACGTTCTCCTACTCGCCTTTCTCAAATACCAGGAAACTAATCTCAAATCCAATCGATCGTAACAACAATGCCAATTCGACGGATTTTCTTGTTCTCTTTTTCATTTTTTTTTTGTTTTTTTCCCCCGAGATGATGAACGTATCGAGAAATCGGATGATGAGTCTCGAGCAGAGGAATCGGAAGGAGAAACGAGCAGCTCGGGTCAGTTCCAATTACTCTTAGGCACAAGTCAATTGTTAAATCGCCAAGGGACCACGAATCGCTTCGAGCCGGACCCGTGTCCGCATTATCTCGGTCATATCCTCTTTTCCCGTCTATAACCGGAGACCAGTCTCGGCTAACTCGACGCCCGGCTACTCTCCGCTGGAATCGTTCCAGGAGCGTACACGTACACATTGATATTGATCGCGCATGACGATGGAAAAGTAATTGTCGAGATTGCGACCGTTCCACTTCGCGTGGACAGCTCTGGCTCTTTAGTTTTCTTCGAAGAAATTCCATCAATGTCACCGTACCGATATATCACCTTCGCGTGAACCACTCGTTGTTCGAAACATATGGAAATCATTGCGCTGCTACTCACAAAGAATTTCTTGAAGCGTTAATACCGAATCGGTGATATCTGGTATTGAAACGATTTGAGTACGAGACGATTTGAAAAGGAATCTCGAAACGCGTATCGTTTCCAGATAATGACGAAAATATTTTATCGGATAGCCTGGATGACAACCGAGTCGGCGTGCTCGCGTCCCTTTAATTCCGGAAATGTGTCAAGGTGCCGTGTATTGTGTGTGCACGTGTGCACTCGCGTACATGCTCGATTTGCACAAAAATTCGCGAGCGAGAATGCATAGGTACGATGTACGTTTGACGCTAATTCTATTCCGACTTCGCCGGCCCGGTATTTGTTTACCACGACAATACCTAAAGAGAATTCAATTTCAATCGGCTCGCGAATTGATTAATTGAAATTAGAATTCTCACAGTGGAAAGATAGACGAGTGCGGTTTATCGATCGGATTCCTTGACAAACCTCGTTTCTATCCGGCACATATTCTCCCATTTTTACAAAGCCATTTCCTGGTATCTGAGAATTAGAATTTAGAACCTCGCGTACTTCTTAATTAAAGAAATTCATGGCTCGATCCAGGCGTCAAATAAATTGCGAAGGAAAAATATTCGCGGGTTTCAATTAAATCGACCCTATCTCTCGGTCCTGATCCCCGAACGCAGAAAGAGGAAGAGAGCGCGAGAGGTTCGGAAGGGGGCCGTTTCGTGACTCTTAATCGAGTTTACACTGATTAATGGGTTCGGTTGTCGATCACAGCGTGGAATCGATCCAGGCGCCGCGATAAACTCGTCTAAGGCATGTAAACACCAGCCATTCACGTCGATTATATCAGCGAATGTACGATTTACGCGGCCGCTTTTAATGAAATTCCGACGGACGGCTTCGTCCCACCGCTCTGGCACCGGGAAGGCGATTGGAGATGCAAGTAGCTCGCAGTACGTGATTTCTTTATTATTAAACCGTCTCTCTGCATATTAGCATGAAAAATTGTCAAGCGAAATGAAAGACTGAGATCACGATTAATTTTCATTTTAATTAAATTCTGTTTTGCATAGAATTTAATTAAGAGTAATATGCAAAAGGTCGTTCTACGCTGTTTCAATGTTAGCATGAATTTGTTGCACGATTCGCTTCGCTGGATTATCAGTAAATAATCAACTGCGTCCGGTTGGATCCGCATCGCGTTGGCTAACGAGTATGCACACGCTCGAAACGTAACGAAATGATGTTATTGATTATTGGTAATCCAATCAGTATCGCTCCCCGCCACGGCGATTAAACGATATTAATTAATCGAAAGTTACTGCCGCCGCCATTTATTACCTGCCCGTGACCTGCCTATGTCTACTTCCTTAAATATAATGTACCGATGCGATCGATACGATAAATATTTCGTAGAGAACAGACGAAAACTTGCTCGGTCAATTTTCCATGCGATGGTCACGTGCCGAATGTTCTTGCCAGCGCGACGTCTCGTACAAACAGGCGAAGTTTGCCTCATCACAGTTCGGTGCCTGAATATTTGGATAACGACCGAGGGTGAGGGGTATAGTTATATGTCAACGAAGTCTGATGAGGCAAACGGCGATGTTTGTCGACGAGAAAACCTAGCTACCACCTTTTCCGCAATCGATAACAGCAGTACAATTAGGATTTCAATTTTATACAGATCGAGGAAATGTACACTGAAAGAGATACGCTTGAACCGAGAATTTCACACGCTCACAGAAATATGATTAAGATTAAGGATTAAAGAAATTCTTATTTAGTATGCATTCCCTACGATATGTATTTAAAATTATAAAAAGGGTTTACCTTCCATAGTCACGTTGTCTCCCAGCTTCATTTCGATGACTGATAATAATCCAGATGATCGCCGCGGTGTTTCTGCCGACTGAACACGGAGGAGAGTTAACGAGGTGACCGACGATTATTCCGAAGGAATGTCAATCTCTGTATCGGTAGGTATATCCAATTAGCAGGGACCCTTTCTCGGTCGACTTGGTTTTTTCGCGCTCGTTAGGCGACCCGGTGCCGCGTCACCGATCACACGCCTGTCCAACGCCATAATTAACATCGTTTCGCTTCAAATTATCGTTGCTCAGCTCGCCGAGCAGTGCACGTCACTCGATAAATCGTGAGTTTCTCCGATCCTTTCGAGGGCATCGTATCGACCAATTCCGTGTCTCTACACGTTAAGTTTCATCCTCTTCGCTGGTCGTCTCAATGGAAACTCTGCAAAAAAAAGGAAAGTGTCTCCTAAAGTTCTACCAGTTTGTGAAGGTGGCTTTAATGCGCTTTCGGTATACCGCTAGAGAACTATGCACGTCCTCGACATAGTTCTCTAAACATTCCCGGAGGAAGGATATTAGCTCTATTTAAATATTAAGGAGCCGGCCAAGCCACTTGAAAGTCCGTGCCAACTTGCCACGCTCGAGAGCACCGAAACTTGGAAGATGTACGCTTCCGAAGAACACATGTGTTCTCTAGCACCACTTACGAACACGTTACGCCGTAACTGATATACTAAACCTTCGGAAAAACCTATTCTGTTACCGGGAAATTGCTAAACCTATAAACTATCCTCCGCCCAGCGGTTCTGTTCGTGAGCCACAGAACTTCACCTAAAACGTATTATTTAATGGGATACTCTCTGAACATGAGATTAGAAGATGATCTTTATTTATATTATTGTTATTAATGGTGTTCACATTAATTGTGCGATTTTTTACGTGACGGAGACTACGTAATTGACTCGTACTACTAGCTGTCTATCAAATCGAGTTCTAATTAAATTTTTTTAAAAGCAAGTGATCTTACGTCATCTCCTAATCTTTCGTTCTCGAAGTAGGCCGCAGGAATCCGACGACCAGCTGGCTAGCAAAGGGCACGGAACCATAATCTAGACGATGCGTTCTGGAGGAATTCCAGGCATTTACCGTCGAAGGGATATAAAGCGAATCTGTGCAGGCCTACGTCAACCATGACGCAAACACGATTTCTGCTGGCGTGCTCTGGTACATAGTGTTGATCAACAAGAATCGATGCGGCTATTAATAAAGGGACCGCCTTTGTTCGATCCCTTGCGCTAAGTGCATATGGGTTACGCATCGAAATCAACGATAAGCATCAGGCACAACTAATTCAATAAGTCTTATTATCAAATAGTTTCGTAACTACTTAATCTTTAATTTGTAAAAGGAAGTTCTGAAGGTGAAAAATTATTTTTTATAAGGAAGCGGATTTGAAAATTTCACTTAACCCACTTTCCTCGCCATAAAATCCTTCCGCACCGCGTTCGCTTCTTTACACAACGGTGAACAAAGAACGTGGTAACCAGCTCAGTAAGAAGTCGACCACTACCAAAAAGATTGCGACACACGCGTTCAAAGAGTCAGCCTTGAACCCCGACCTCGCCGCCGTTTCTGGCCGGTTCGAACGTATTGTACGAGGTAAAAGGGTCCCCCGGATAAAGAGCGTACACGCATAAAAAGAAAGCGAATCGGGAGGCGATGCGAGATAAGGGATGAAAACAGCCCTTGCTCAAAAGGAAATTGAGAGAAAAAGCTTGTTTGATGATGTTGAAAAAATCTTACGTAAAATGCAACGGGGAAAATGTAAGAAGTGAAATGAAATTCCTCGACCACAATTTATCGGTAAAAGTTGAGACTAACTAAATATTGGAAAACCGAACCAACGAGTTTTAGGACTCTTCATTTCCATATCCCGACGTGCTCACGCGTACAAAAAAGAAAACGAACACAGATGGTAACAATCCCGATTGTTTTCGCGAGCTGCAGCAGCGACGGTAAACGGGAATTTATGGACGAAAACCCGGAGAGATCGGTGGGCCGTTGTTTGCTCGCGTTTCTTTTTCACCGTACAAAAGGAGACCCAGACGATTTTCATAAATTTTAATGTCGCTTACCTCCGCGAACCGGCTCGCCGTTTAACCACGGAACCAGATTGCCCGTGTTTTTTTTTTCTTTCTTGTTACTCTGCTTTCTATTCATTGTTGTTTTCAAGATTGAAAATGCACCGCGAGATATGTTTGTTCCGCGCCGGTACCTTCGAGATTCCTCAACATTTTCAAAACAGCCTCGTTTACGCTCCTCGGGGAAAACGAGCAAACGCTATTGATAGAACGCATACATATTTATCGTAAAAAAGAAATATGCAATGTCTTTGAATAAACGTTGCGGGAAAACCGAGTATTTTGCGTTTAAATTCGAACATCGTAACTCGCTTAATAATATTTGCAACTCGCTCGCCTAATATTTACAGAACAAGCTTGATGGTCTGTACCGTTCGTGGTATCGGGTGAATCAACGTTACGACTCGTGAGCGCACGCGACGCTGGCTGCGAATAAAGTTGTAACCAACTAACAGTGGCAATAGTGTGTACAGTACGGTATTAATTAAGCGGAAACGCGTTATCTCCACCGGGGAAATTGATAATTTCCAATTCCGTAGCTGAATCTCATGAAAGTAAATGGCGCTGATGCATTTTAGTTGTTATACTTTTCCTCGCGGTGGCGAAGTAATCGAAAAATCAGGACGTAAATCTTTTTCATATAGTTCCCGCAATGCGAATTGAATTTTTCCCTCGGTTCCAGGCATAATGAAGTCCCGACACGTAGGCGCAAACGCAACACATAAACCACCGTAAAGTTTTAATCTACGCCCACTATGGATCGGAAGTTTAATTCTCACACAAAGTACACGACTCGTTAAGATTTTCCAAACTGCTCCGGGCGGTTCTCCAAAAACGCCCTCCGTACACTTGGCATTCTCCCGGAAGACAAACTGTTTTCCTTTAGCTTGGCTTCCGGTTCCACGAAAACGAATTGTGTCAAGAATAAAGGAGGAACACTTTTTTTCTAGGGGAGAGATGCGCCTTGAGAAAATCGATAGACTCGGCTCGTGGCCAAAGGCGATGAAATATATCATCGTGAAAGGTTCCGTGTTCATATAAAGCGAAATTTAATCAAATTTCACGGTGCCGGTGTAACGAACGATATGAACCTGTCGTTTAATGATTAAAAATCGTCGAACGAACGTTCGACGGTGCGAGCTGTGGTTCAACTATTTGCGAGTGATATGAATATCGGTACACAGTTCGTTAAACACTGCATATGAGTGCTTCATTAAAGATACATACATGTGCCTCATTAAGTGAACTAACGAAGCCGACCGCGGTATCGATTAAACGTCACGAGCCCAAACCTTGTACCTCGAAAGTACTGCTATCACCTACGAAAGGGTCGAGTGTCTAAAGATAACTTCGGATTCGAATTTCCACCTCTTCGCATTAACTTCTAATTACTATATTTGATTATACCCGGAACAGGGAATGAACTTTGCCCTTTATAATTATTGCACGAACGTCGCCGCGTCGAGTGTTATAACG
>SHCU01000239.1:32173-47884 GCA_004307685.1 Ceratina australensis | reverse complement strand
GCAAAACGTTGCATTGAGTCATTATACTTATTTTTAATCGAGCATTCTCGAATAACTTGATACGCACTTGTATATGGATTTGTATATGCTGCTCGAGCTCTGCCTTGTCCGAAGACACCGAATTGCATTCGGGACAACAGTAGACCGTTGAGCCGTCCATCGCGACGCTGACCTTTATCTCCCCGGTCTTCGCCCGAAATTTCATCTTCTTCTCAGTCTTTGGCGAGTCCGTTTGTATTTGCTGCTCGAGCTTCATCATCTGCATGGTATTTTCGTTCTCTTGTTGAGAAGGTTGTTCTTGTTGTTCCATGTGCACGTTCAAATCGTTAAGATTAATGGAAATCATCATCTGATCCGAGTTCATGAAAGAATTGTTCCCGTTTTGTAATTGAGTATTTCTGAACATAGGAATACTAGGAATGTTCAGTATATTGCTATTGCTCTGCATGTGCTCCACTTTCTCTTCTTCAGTCTTGTCTTTCTTGATTTGTTCAGATTGAAGCTTTATCAGTTGTTGCAGTGTCAACGGAAGAGTGGTAGCTTGTAGCTTCTGCAAATATTCTGTCATGGCACTTTGATGATGGAGCTGAGCCTGAGAATCTTGCTGAAATGATAATCTCTTATTAAACAAATGTTTTTTGAAGTTGCAAAAAATCTAGTTATAAACAAATATTTCTTTACCATTGCTGAAGTTTGCTTCTCATTTTCAGTCCTTGTATCTGCTTCTTGTTTTAGATTCTCAGGCTGCGAGGTTGACGGTAAATACATGTTAGGTATGATTCTCATAGGCAAGCTACTTGTTTGTACACTGAGTATTGCATTGTTTTGATTGTAATTAGGAATGTTGATGGTCTGAATGCCTTGTTTCTCACACAGCTGCATCAAAGTATTCGGGTCGGGCCAAGCCATTATCGGTGCTGAATATTTATTCGCTGAACTGACCTATGAAAATAAAATGATTAAACGATTAAATACAAATCTTTCTAATGCGTGATGTGCAGAGATAAACCGATGAGCCGTACCAACAGATTCTGCTTGCCCTGATTTTGACCCGCAGCGGTGGTGTAAACAATCGTTTGTTCCCCTTGTTCGTGATCGTCGCTGGTAAATTTCGACGTGTTCGGTCGCGACATCAACTCCGAGAACTGTGGCAGTTGCATCGTATTGTTCCCGGAGAAATCCATCGTCAAACACGATGATAAATATTTACGCGCGATCGGAAACACGCGAGAGCGTTTATAACCTAAAAACGCTCCACGAAGAATACCGAGTAAACCAGTTGACGGCGGATCACGTTTTCAGTCTCATATTTCTCGCTTATATTCGTAGGCTGAACGCGACGACGCGTTAACGTTGAACACGACACGGTTAATTAAATTAAACGATACTTCCAGTGACGATGCATCCTCCTAACGTACGCCGCGTCCTACTGTCGCCACAATATGGCTGTGCTAAACTGCCGAACCACTATCTGCGATATTTAGCCAGGGATTAATAAACATAGAAATAGGAATGCACGCACGGAATGCATGTGTACGTAATTAAAAACACACATTTTTTAGTATAAAAATAATTTCTGTACATACGTAATTGGGAAAATGTTGCGAAGAAAAATTCATTGTTGTTATCGTGTTACACCTGGTCGCGTCTCTATGTTTACAGTGAACGATTGGCCGTCGCTTGGCTAGCTTCGATCGGGAGAGTAAACATAAATATTCATTGTGCAGCGATTTCAGAGCACGATGTTAATAATTAAAATAATTGAGGACGTTGAGAAACGTGTTCAATGATCTCGGATGAGATTCAGCAAGTCTTTCTCCGATCGCCGTTAATCATATGGATGACAGCCTGAACGAGCGAATAGATAATTTACGTAGACGAAGTAAAATTCTACTTGCTCGAGCTCACGAGAATTCCAAGAGAGTCGAGGACGTAATCAAGAAGTTCTCTTCAGAAGATCTGTACGTATCTCGTTTGGTACCATGTGATTTGTACCTGGGTAAACATTATTTTCTTCAGGATACTCAGAGAGAACTGTAGGAAATCAGAAACAAAACCGTCCAGAGCAAACATCGAATCATGGATGTTAAGAAACGATTCGAGCGGAGTCGCCAGAGCTTTGGGTTTTGAACATTTTCATAAGAGTTCCAATGACTCGATCGCATCAATGCCGAATGCAAAGAGAGTGCTAACATCTACGAAAAAGCGCCATGAACATCAGTGCTGTTCGCAATTGGTTCACAAGAAACCTGTGAAAGAATGTTATTGCAATCCTGAAGTCAAGAAGATTCAATCGAAACCAGCTAGAGTTCGAAGAAAACAATGCTCTCCCTGCAAAAGATGCAAAAGTCATGCTGTCGTTCCCGCGATAGTTATCGAAGACAATTCTGAAAAGCCAGCTTTGAATTCGCCTATCAGTTGCGAAACTTTAAGGAGAGTTAAGAAGATAGATTATACACCTAGGTCACAATTTTTGCGAAATGTCAGAAGCAAGGTTTCATTCTTACACAATGGGACAGGAGACTGTCCAGAAACGTGTTATAAATCGCGGCACTACCACGAGCTCATGGCGAGAAGAGACGATCGCGATGAGGATTACACGTATCGAGTGCGAGATGATAAAACTCGGTTGAAACAATCAGCACCTAGCCATTTAGCAATACCAATCAACTCAGAGACTGAAGAATCAAGTCCTGGTAATCTGGAGAGAAAATCTAGCAAGGGAGTTCAAGTTTCCCTGGACCCGAAAGTTATCAAAAAGACGCTGACCTCCAAGACTTCTGTACCTGATGTAAAGAAGACTGAATCTAGTTCGAAATTAGTACCTAAGACTAAAAACGCGGAGTCTCAGTATTACGAAAGGGACAGGCAAGCACATTCGAAAACCTCGTTTGAAAGAGATGATCAAGACACGGAAAGCGCACGGGTGAACAAACCTTCGAAGGAAAGCGAGATTCCTTCCGAGAGAGAAGTGAGAGAATTAAGGAAATTCCGTGAACAGAATTATTTCGACACTCATGGATCCAGCCAGGCCTTGGGATTATCGAAATCCACTGGTTCTTTAGAACAATACCTGCTGAACGATCGTCTGTTCCCCGAACCCGCACGGGCTGTACATAGAAAAAATCTGGTGGTAACGATGCCTGCTTGCGTTACTACGCAATGGAAACGAATGCATTATTTTCCGAGGTACATAGTTCGTCAGGAGAAGAGCGATATCAATTTTAATCAAAAGAAGAAACGATGCCAGGCCTGTCCTTTGACTGGCCACGCCATCGATCTCGGAATCACAAAAATTAGAGCTCCGCTAAACAGTTTAGCGTTGAAATATCAAAAACGATTACCTTGACAATTTTCTATGCATTATATGCTTGTATAATGGTATGAGAATAAATAAAATCATGTCCTATCATCTCGACTTTATCTTTTTTAAATCACCGTCGTTTACTCATCTGATATACGTAAATGATCTTCGGTGACTCAGTCTAACTGTATGTACCGCGATACTTCCGTACAGATCAATTTCCGATCGTTATTTTTTTCTCGTTAATCAGGTTCTCATGTCTATTTTGTTATCCAACAGTCGAGTTCTATTTCATGATTGTTCAATTCTTTGCGGATGTTTAAATGCAAATTGGATACAAGATACAAAAGACGCGAGATGGAATGTTACGGAGATTAAAGCGTAGCTGACCTAACATAAACCAATTGTGTTCATTATAATTTTAAATGAAATTAGAATTGCGTCACTATAACGTCGTCATTCCTCGAGCCTTCCGGCCAGTAATTCGAAGATAATAATCAATCAACAATAAAAGAAAGATAATTTACAATCATTTTGGTAAGAAGCAATGAATCATCTTTTGAATTTAAAATCCACGAGCCGAGCAACGTCTTCCGTTATTTGCATATCGTGCTAAGTCTTGTAAAATTTTACTACGTAACTAATGCACGCTGTATGTTTCTTCTGTTTGTTTTCCTAATGTTTTTCCTCGATAATCTTTTCATAGTCGTCGCTTCAATTACAAGAATTACTCACTCCGGAGACCACTTCGTGACCGGTCTTCTCTTATGAGCTTCAGGAAAACGGCGTAGTTGAATTTCGCATTCAGCTCTTCGAATCAAAAAAGTAGAAGCTTAAATCGATGAGAACATAGTCTGATACATTGTATAATGGATGAAAATATCCGTCGCCTTCGGAATATGAAAAGTATCAATTTCGACATCCACAGTCGTCGGCAATTAAATCTTAACTCATTTAACAATCTATTAATCTCCGAAGACAGAGTTCCAGCGACGTGCGTATGTTCTCCAGGTTCCGAGATCAGTGAACCACGAAACGACCTTAGAGGACCGTGAACGGCTGACCTTAACCATCTTCGAGAAAGTCGTGTGCATATTTAATCGACCGTTCACATCGTACCTTATCAAGGTCCAACGAATCCCGATCATTTCGTGTGGCCTTGGTGACGGTCACCGATGAGCTGCCCGGCATCGAAACTCTCGCTTTCTGTCGTAAACGAGTCGATTTGGGTCTTGGCTCCGCTCAATGACGGCAAATTTTGGCAGAGTCGTAAACAATAAATAAAGTTCGGAGGTATAAAGGTATAATTCATAAATGGGAGACCGGCGAGATAACGCGTTATCTGACAATTATGGTGCGAGAGAATTTCCTCCGCGGGGAATACTGAAAATGGCAAAGGTTTGTCTAATGCTTCACCTATTATAGAGCAGTTCTTTCTCTTTGTGTACTGAAATAGTTGCATACCGTCATTTCTAACCGTAGAAGATAAGAATACGAGATTACATGTTAATAGCCCTTCCCTTACACGGATGCTGTTCACCTCGAACAGTTCCGACTACTTCGGTGACAACTTTTCATCGAGTCCCTTATTTAAAATGTAAATGAAAGGAAAATTTGGTTGTGCGTCTGACTGGTAAACAGTGCTATCAATAAACTCACACGATCACGATGCAACTTTATTGAAATGATCAACAATTTATGGAAAGTTCTTTTATTGCCGGCGTCACATTAGTTTTTAGAAATCATGTTAATCATGACAAAGAACTTCTACAAGAAAAAAATTTTAACAAATAACCGAGTCAGAGAGCAGCGTCAAAACAAGCGAATCAATTCTTTTTAGATCTGTTAATTATGCATATCCTGACACATCGGTATAATATTTTAACTCACGTTTCGTGGCAAAATATTCCAAAGATAGTATATATAATAGTACACGCATGTAAATGTAATTAGCAGTACACACATAAATCAATGAAAAACAGTGAGTGTGCAGCGAACAAAAAAGTGCGGTACGAACCGTCGTTCTCGGAATTATGAAAAGACTGAGTAACTGAGTAAACTCGATGAAATTACAAAGATACATTCACTTCGAACTAGATTAAATGGAATTTACGATGCATTATTTATGGAGTGATTTAATATTATAATGATAATTGTGTTGGATAGGTTATCATTAATCATCAGACAGTTAACTATTACTGCGATAATAAATCTCAATATTTTACTAATTCGAAGGAAATGCAAGAGAAAATGTGGAAGAAAGATTTAGATCTCCCGTCTAAAACGGTGAATCATCGTCACGCATCTCCGTATCATTCGAGAGATTCCTCTTCTCCTTTTTTTTTTCTTTAATTTTGCATAATCCCGCGAGAGAAGAGACACACGCGTCCCTTGGCCGGAGCTCGAACTGGATGGTGGGGCGATCGAACCTGCCGCTTAAATACACTGCATCAATGACCGTTTCTTTCAGTTCACATTCAGCTGCTCGAAGGAATTTTCTTCGAACGAGGACCGGCTCGGTGAAACATGGGAAAATTATCCTCCGTTTCGTTTTTCGTCGCCGTGATCTTGGCCACGGCCGTTGCTGTCGATCTACGTAAGTAGCATCATCCAGTCTTCGTTTTAAACATTTCGTGCGAGTCGACGAACAGATCGAACAATTTCTATTTTAACTAATACGATTCTGATCCTTCTTATCTAAAGAGATAAAAAGGAGTCGGTTTAATCGGTGACATAAGAGGATCAATGAAACAGCGATTTTGTACGGATCGGAAAGTCATTAGAGAGCACGAGGACACTGGGTCTGAAAGAGAAAGTCAATTCCGAGCTTCGGTGTAACCGGTGCGGTGCTGCGCTTTATTGAATCCGCTGCACCGCGGCGACCGGTTACACAACCGCTGCATGTAACATTTTTTCACCTTTCTTTATCTCTTTTACAGCGAGCAACTGGAGGATATGCCCGAGATCACTACCGGATGATCAGTACAACGAGTGTATCGCTAAGAGCGCCAGGGATGCTGTTGTCTCTTTAGCTGGCGGTGAGAAACTCCACTGATAATCGAAGCTTCGAAGCTTCAGTTTTATTAGATTCATATTGGGACTATTTATATTGTCGTATCAATGATCAATATTCGTTTGCTTTTCATGCTTCTTTATGTTTAATTTATAACAATATATTCCTCCTAACAAATTCCTCCAACGCATCGTACTTCATTACAAGTAGAAATCTTTATTCTTTTTAAGATTGCAAGAAAAGATATTGTCAGCCTCACCTAGCTGACTGGTCAGTCGAATTACCACTATTACGCGAGACTTACGCATTGACTTAATGCCATTATTTACCCAGTTACCGCTTACATAACTTATTTCACCTACCGATCATGGTTTATTATACCGCTACCTTCCCCGAGGAATTTCGTTAATTGAGCAGGCATCGCGATATCAGTAAAAATGTCTTAGGGAAGCATAAAGACTTTCGGCGTTAGTTAAAGCTGTTAATTTTGCTAAGAGATATCGTTTCGAAAAGCTCGTGAAAAATTCATTTTCATAAAAGCTAGAGACCGGTTCCCGTCTCCCCGTTTCCTGTTTTCAAAATCGCGTGCGTCGACCCGACTTGGATTTCACCGGTGCAACGCAAGCCGCGATTTCCTCGAAAACTGGCGTTAGTTTCTCTCTCCATAATCACTCGCAGTAATTCACAGAGGTTCTCCTTGACTCTTGTCGACTCCCTTCGCTCGCGAGAGTTACGACAAAAATTCGTCTGTCCGTCTAATGCCGTTTCCCGGCTAATCGAGGCTGTCGCCCGTTTCCTGTTGCAGAATCTTTCGGTATCGGAAAAACGAATCGAAAGATTTCAACAGGAAGAACTTTTACGTAACCGCGGTTTCTTAACTCAGTGATTGCCATCTGTTTCGACCTCTGCTCAAGAGTGTCTCGCCGTGAGGTAAAATTAATAATGAACGTTACAGGTTTGAAGAGTTTCAAGATACTACCGATCGAACCGTTGGCCGTGGACAGCGTGAAGATCGGCGATTCCCAAGGATCGGTTACTTTGAAACAGGAGTACAAGAATATTAAGTTGCACGGTCTGACGAAGAATCTCGAAGTTAAAAATTATCAGTAAGTCGAGCCCGAGAGTTTTCAGTTTAGAGCCTTGAGAGTCAATCGACTTTGTATTAGTCGGTGGTTTACCGGATTAAAAAAACTGGTCGTAAATAAAACTATACCAATAAAGGTAACCGCTTTCCGCTTGCGCAATCGTCTACCAAAGAGATTTCATTTATAGGAGAGATTGATGATCTATTGAGTGAACAGCGAAACGTAGCATAAAGTGAGATCCTAATGCCGTCATCGCTATAAAACAGGCTCACCGGTGCAAAAAAATTAGAACACTGTTAATTAAGTTCAATTAAGTCCAAGGTGTAAATACAGCAGGAAAAATTCCTCGTTTTTCAGCATCGACTGGGACAAGTGTCTCCTGTCATCGGACTCGTACAACCCGCAGGTGGACTTCGTCGCCGATTACAAAATCGATGGAAAGGTGTTGCTCCTACCAGTCAGAGGATCCGGAAAATCCAACATTACCATGTGTAAATATACGCTTATTTCATTTCCAGAAATCTTTTTCAGTAAACCGATACTGGGTAATCGTTATTTGAATATCTACTTTGCAGACGAATTGGAATCTCACAATGATATCTATTGCGAGAAGTACCAGAAGAACGGGGAAACGTATTTGAGGATCAAGAAGTACGTGGTGAAGTTCAATCCCGCGCGGGTGACGCTACGATTCGACAACCTGTTTGACGGCGATAACATTCTGGGTAATTATGAAATTTTCATTCGGTATAAGAAGCCACGTTAGAATTATGCAAACGGTGGTCTTTAGTTTCGTTATTTACGAGGGACCCTCGATTCAGTATAAAGACCTTCAATCAGGACGATTGTTATTCCGCTCGCGGAAAAGAATTATGACGATCGTTATCCGACGAGGCCGTCGAATCGCTCGAGGAGGATATTGCATCGCGTGCGACGATATTCATCTTTTTGTAACATCGACCGTTTAGAAAATCAGTCACGATTTTAAATCTTAACATAAATCTGTTGCATCAGTTTCTGCTTCACCGTATCAGGAACACGTCAATCGTTCTATAAATGATTTAATATTTTATTCGATTCTCACTGCTTACTAATTAATTTCTTTTTTTTCCAGGCGAACAAATGAATCGCTTCATAAATGAGAACTCTGACCTGCTGTTCAAGGAGCTTCAAGCACCATATGAGGAAACGTTCGGTCTCGTATTCACGAAACTTAGTAACGACGTGTTCAGCCGCGTGCCGTTCAACAAAATATTTCCGCAGACGTAAATGAGAAATTAAACATCTTCTCACGGCCTACTTCCTTCTCTTTTATCGTGTCTTCATCCATTCGTGAGGAATTGCGAAAACAAACGCTTCGCGGACGTGCCAAAAAATTACTGTACATACATACATACATACAACATACGTGTACTCGTTTGTCAAATTTCGCGTATTCACATGATTGTAATATAGAATTGTACATCTGTTTCTTTTTATAATACATTAAAAGTTGTATTCAAACCAATCTGCCTCTTTCTTTAATCCTTTCGTACGTATCTCCTCGACGTTAGCTGAATCTGCATGATGATAAAGTCCAAAGCGGCGAAATCACGAAATAGAAGTCGCAAACAATTCTATGCACAACTCACTCCTTTTGAAATGAGAGTGCTTACACTCGGGTGCTCGGCTTGCCGAACTCGAAAATGCTGCTTTCATTTTTTCCAAGTAAACCTTGTATATTTCAACTAGCGAGGAGAGATTTTTTGAAACAGTGACATACAATTTAAGATCGAGATACATAATATTTAAAAACACGAAAATTTCGGGAATTAATATTTTCATTTCCCTTTTGCTTCGATGAAGTTTGAATCAAACACTATCCGTGAATAGAGGACGCTCGAATCAGTATTATTTTTCCGTGCCGGTACAGCAGTCGACAGGTGAATAGACTAACAATTTATCAACAACCAGTTGTCTCATCGTTCCCAGCATTACCGATCCACGTAGGAATAAGATCGGTACGCTTCTTGCGATTGGAAATGGAATCAAAATCGGTTCTCTTGATCGGAACTGACGCGGATAAAACTGATCGTGAGATACCGATTGTATAGAATTTATAGAAACTGTTACATCCACAATTTCCACCCCCAAAAGTCTAAAATAATCCGATTTTTGAATGGATAAGATCCCCTTTTATATAAATTCTCTATTGCTTTACTTCGGAGGTTGTCACATTTATTTGAATTCAATACCGAACGACGTCGCTTATAATTGAAACGATCGTTAAGCAGAAGTAGCTCAATCAAACTGCAAACAACTTCTTACGCGGCGACGTCTTTGGACGTTAATACTCGAAAAAAAAGCTTAAATGGGTTCCCATTGAGGCAAATTGAGCAATTTCGATGCCGAATCCTTAACGAGACCGTCCGCTCGCCACAATTTTTCTCTGTACCATCAATTGCATCGGTGTACACGTCTTTTTAGGGAACGACCACTTTTTGTTCCCATCGCCCCTCGTTCTCTGTCCTCGCGGCGTCGCGTTTTTAGCGGCCACCTCTCACCACGGGTGGTGTCGAACATCGTAACGGTGCACCCCAATGCGCGTTCCCTCATAAATGTCACTTAGGAAACTGAAATTCGTTCAGGGGAACAACGATTCTCTGATACACAGAGCCGCCGTGTCTCAATGTTAATTAAATTTCAGGATTTACAGGAACATAAATAAGGCACGATTAGACCTGCGAATCTCGTGCGCTCGTATAACGTAGCCTATTGTTCCTACTAATGGCCCAGATAATTGCGAGACAATGGCAAAGGTAAAAAGCAACGTCACTTCATAGCCCATAAGTATAACAACGCGCGAGCCATAAAAGCTCGGCTAACATCGTTCCCCGATCCCTGAACCACGAGCCCGCCTGTCACTGACAAACCGCGGAACTTTCCCGAGACGCAGATCTTACCGATGCTAATCAGCGGCGCCGCGAATTGCTTCCTGACGGAAAATTGGAGTAGGATTTATTTAGTAATCGCGTTTGTTTTAAACAAGGCCGCTGCTCACGGTGATCTCGTCTAGATTCGCGATTACGCGGAAAGGTGAAAGTCGCGATTAGGAGTGTCTCCGGGCGGTCGGAGCTTAATCGAAATGCAGATTGAGTTCTCGAAGGGGGCCCGTGGGCGGAGATATTATCCTTCAAACTTTGACTCCTTTCGACGTTTTTTTCGACGTCCGAGGACGCTCGCAACTTTCACGTGGGGAACTGAGAAATAAGGAATCCCGCTTCGTTTCACGTATTTGGTTTCGATAATTGAGGGGGTTTTCTTCTTGCTGAATTTTCGAGCGCGATATGTGTTACGAGCGGCCGCGGTCTCGCATACGAATTGGATCCTCCGGGGTTCAATTTAAACCGGGTACCCGTTTAACAGATTACGTTGTCCGAACCAGTTTCAATTCTCGGTTCCCTTTTATTTCTCGCCAAGACTTCGCCGCACCCCCACCCGGTGCCGATTTGCATGGAAACGAGACCTCGAAATTGAAAGTGGAAGAATCGTACGAAGAAAAGCTTCGCCGATGTTTAAGACTCTAACGCCGTTTAGATAGCTAGAAGCTATTCCAATCTGACGACAATAGGCATGCCTCTCGTTTCGCAACGATTCGCGGAAGGTAAAGGATCGTCTGGTCTAGGACGTTGAAACGCAGGTGTTTTCCGTCGCGACATGGCTGCCCACGACGCGACGACGCCTGCATCCGGTTGTCTCGCTACCAATTTGCAAGGCCGTCCTCCGAGCGTTAGAAACCGACTCCAAACAGAATTTTCCATTTTTAACTCGATTCGAATCGTGAGCGTTTTCCCGAGTGAATCTTGCTTTTACTTATGCCCGAAGTTGATAGCATCTTTAACAAGGAAATGATTCGACGGGAAACGCGATTAACGCTAAACGTATCAAGCGGGGTCAAATGACTCTTTTTGGAAATTTACTTTGTCAAGGCAATGTTTCCTGTTACAATTAGCAGACGAGCTAGTTACAGCGTGCCTCGAATTTCGTGAAGAAGAAAAGGAATATCAAGATGCTCCAATTACAATTCATAATCCAGGGAAAAATGTCAAATAAGATCGTGCGGACAGTAAACTTGCATGATTTATAAAAAATTTGTTTGCGGCAAATATACGAAGGAGAAACCCATCATAAGTAAAAAATCATTAAGTAATTAGGTGACTGTTTCGTTTATAGCCATAGAAATATTTGTGTCTAATTATTTTATGCGAAGTTACAAATGATGTTGCACATTATTTCCTTTAATAAATTAAGATTAAAACTCAACGTTTATTTCGTAAGGGGTCAAGTGATCGGTAAGATCAGATATAAAAGAAATGCCGGTACGTTTAGTGTTAACGGCGTGTTATTTCGTATTAAGTGACCGTCTGTTCAATTGACGTCTTTATATCGCACAGTTTTTCCATCATGAAAAATATATCTTCTATCCATTCACTACCAAAGTAAAGACACTTCCTGGCTCGTTTCGCAGCAATCGATCTATCCCGCGTCAGGATCCACGGTGGCGCGGCACCGAGGCACGATGTGTCTATAAACTATGTTAAAACGTACAGCCGGAGAGAACCGCTCTCACTTTTTTCCATCTCTCTTTCTCAGCTTCTCTATCCCGCGGCCTCTATTTTATCCGTGGTCGCGTTCTTCGTTCTTTCCGCGGGTGCTCTCTCGCGGTTCGCGGAGCGCGCGAGAGAGAGAGATCGAGAGAGAGGCGACATGGCAGCCAGCCTAGGCGTGAGTCATCGTGAGAGACAAGATCTCGGGTATAAGGAGGCGGCCTTGATGCTCTGCAAAACTGTTCGTAATATCGGTACGGGGTCCACGGATCGCTGCCTCCGATCGTCGTCAGGCCTCCTCGAGATTTCATGGAATCCCACGTTTCAGCCTGACGAATGATCATTAGCCTGGACGATGCGTGGCAGAAAACGAAGTTGCAATTGTGTAATGAGAATAAAGATTACCGTGCCTCCCTAAGCGTTACTTCGACTCGCGCGCCCTTGTCGGAGTCTAAACCGACTTATTCTACTTCACCCTAAACGACTCCGACGCCGTAGCATTGTCTGACTCGCGCGGACTCGTTCTACTTCGGTATTCAATTTCCTCGGCCCGTGGCACGTGAACGTAATTTCTCACGCGAGATCCGAACCTAAATTGCGTCGAAAAGGTTCCCAGGACGGGAGCGACGAAAGTCAGAGGCCCACCAAAGGAGCAAGAGGCTCGCCGGGTCCCGGGCGTTTCGCCTCATTTGTCGCGATGCACCCAGAGGGTTATAATGGCACTCGAGCGACGGCCTTAAGCCGAGTGCCAATTATCGCTCCTGACGAACCTTCCACAGCTTTTATTTCGATTTAACGGTACGAGCAAGGAGACGTCCCCTCATCCCTCCGTACCCGCCGCTGGTATCCATTAATCGAGCGGAATGCGAAAAGTCATGCTCCCGGGAAAAGGGGTGCCGCCGTTGCGTTCGTTTCTTAAAATACACTCGGTCGTGTAATTGAAGGGCACCGATAGCAAGAAACCAGAGCCGCCTTCTTTCCTCTATTTTTTCTCTTCCCCGCTTGTCCCTTCTTGCCTTTTGCCACGATCGTTAGCCGATGGAAAAACCGTCTCATTGCCTATGGGACACCGTGACAGGGTATGTCGTGACACGATAATTCTGAATGCGATCGGGTTTCTTTTTTTTTGCCAATCCGTAGCGCGTGGCTCTAATGCGAACAAGCGGCTTGCTCCTCTTTCTTTTTTGCTCCGCGGATGCGTTTCACGAGCGCGCAGCTTCTTCTTGCCGCGACGGCGGCGGCGGGGCACTTAATAGCCGGTATACGTGTAACCTGGCGCAGTGTAATGAGCGCAGCCGACTTTTTTGCCCGCCGATACGAGCTTTAATGCAACAAACGCGGTTTTTTCTAAACGTTTCTCCGCGTAGGTCCTTGGACGAGCCCGAGTTCCGGTACAAAACCTTGACAGACAAGAATCTTTGACATCCTCCTGCCTGATCGCGCGTACCCGGTTTCATTTAATCCAATTACCCGTGTAATCAGATTAACCCAGGCCCACGCGCAGCATCGCTTTTTAATTTTTCATCAAATTCTACGGTACACGAGAAAGATAGTTACGACACGGTATACGACGGTCGCGCGCGCGCGCGCTTGGGTTTAATGCCTTTCGGTGTGACTTTTAGCTACCAGGTATGTAAACCGCAGCATGAATTTATGTGCCAGTCATTTTTTCAACTCGTTAAAGAGCGCTTCGTTGCCTGCTCGCGTAACACGCCGCGACACAACTCGCCAAAACTTTTTTACGCGATCCGTCTGACGGAAATAAATAGAATTTCTCCGGTGGATTCGTTCGGATAATTTCCCCGAAAAGATTGAGAATGATCGTAAAGATGAAAAAAAAGACGGTGATAAACGAGTTTAAGCGAGTCCTTCGTTCGGCGTGACTAATTTTAAGAGCGGCCGATTCCCTCGTACTGTTTTGGAGGACGCGGAGAGTAACGCGGTCCTTAGGACTCCCTTAGATGGCAGGATTTTTTTCCCATCGGAATCGGTCAACTCGGCGGTGGAGGCCGCGAACGGATCAACCCGGCAAGGATACACTTCCTATTAGCGCCACCGTGACCGATCCCTATATGGCTTAAGGCGTATCTCGCGACGACGTGAAGCCGACCGGTTGTGAACTGGCCGCGAAGGTCACTTCCGAAATATCCGGACCGGTTGCGAAATGGTACTTGCTGAATTCTCTCTCCACCTGAAAAACAACCGATGCTCTCGTTCTAATTCGCCAGAATTTTCGTTTGATTTATTAATCTCGAGTGATTGTTATTACGCGATTTAACGTATGGACGCAAAACAAGCAGAACCGGCTTGTTTCTCAAACGTGAACCGGCTTCCCTGATTCTACGTTACAAAATTCGCAGCCTTCGCCGGGGAGCATAAATCTTTGGAACGATGGCTCGCGCCTTCCATAAAAATTTTTACGATAAACTCGCTCGTTAGCGCTGCTTTTACGGATCGTGGTCCACGAATCGCCAATTTGTCCCGTCGTAGCTAAATTGCGAATTATTTACCGTTCGACCTCGTCGACGAATTAACGAGAAAATTCTAGCTGGTTCAAAGGTCCCTGGGTCTCGGGATTAGAAAACCGCCGAGAGACCTGTTTTTCGTTTCGACGTTCGAAAAGATTCCTGCGCACTCGGGTCGAGAGGATTGACAAAATCGCGGTGGCAAGTGCACCGAACGAGCTTCGGGTAGAAAAACTCGTTTGAAAACAGGCCCAGTTCGCCGGTCCCGTGTAAGTATCGCGAGTCAGACAGCCATTGACGTTTTTCGTGTGCTCGTTGATTTGTTATTCGCGGCGTGGCGATACGAGGAGACGAGGGGACCGGTCTACCTCGTGTCGTGTCACCTGCGCTGCGTGGACCGCGGCTGGAAGAAGATATTAAATCGGTCTCCCTCGGCTCGTTCGGTAGTATGTTAATTAGACCGGCGCGTAGCGGCCGCGACGCGATTTCTTTTTAATCCAATTCCATCAGTAACATATTGCTTCACGGTTAAGGGTGTAAGTACGCGTGGAATGATAAATACGGCGGAGAACCGTGAGATTTTTTTAAAAAAAGAACGCGTGACCCTCGTATCTCGGCGAGAACTAATTCTAGGCAGGATTACGCGCGGCAGGTGAGGCTTTATACGGCTCGACGCGAGGACTACGTCCCGAAATGGTCGCCCCAAGGTTCCACACTTCCGCGTGTCCCTTCCTCTTCTTCTTTTTTTACCCGCGAGAATCGTTTTCGCGCTCCGGGACCTTCGCCTGCCATATACGCGCGGCGCCAACACGCTCCGTGTCATCGTGTCCGCGATTAAAAGCTCGATTTAATCGAGCCGCGTTGTTGTCGCGCAGACGGTGCATAAATAGAACGGAACTTTAATCCCCGGGTCTCGGAATTCGCTCTCCTTTCGATGACGCGTTCAATTTTCAGATCGGCCGGACAAGCGCACAGTGAAATAAAAGTATTTTAACGCTGTGATTTTTTTACAAGGCTCATTTTAATTGCTACAACGTTCCAATTACGTCGGGCGATAGAGAAAAATTGATTTCCACGCATCGCACGCCTCGTGTTTCGTTAATTAACCGGACTACCTGCACCGCGTCACTTGATCAGGGATCGTCGCGCCGCTGCCGCCGCCGCCGCTTTCTGATTGACGTTGATGATGCATACCCGGCGCGACACGCCTCGATTTCGTCGCCCGATATTACGCACTCGTTTTATACCAGACGACGTT
>SHCU01000239.1:0-29442 GCA_004307685.1 Ceratina australensis | reverse complement strand
ATGTATCTCTATCACAGGAAAGAACCTCGTTCAGAAATTTCCAAAAAAAGACAAGCCTATGCGCACAATTATCAAAGGTTTCAGTTTTATCAATCAACTATTTTCGTTATAATCCATTTTTCACGATTCACAGTTAAATAATCGTCAGATTTAACATATATTTATTGCGAGAAAGAGCCTCGTAACGAGATTCCTAAAAGTGGAGGAACGCTGACAAGCTCGAGGGGCATGATTATCTAAGAACGTATGGGGCATCAGATTTTAGTTATCAAAGCCGATGTTCGCGGAGGGTGACGACTTTCTCGATGAGCCTGGAGGTCCTCGGAGAGGGCCTCTTTACCAGCTTGTCGTCAGAGTCTGAAGAAGTGACGGTACTCGTAACGCGAGACACGAGTCCGCGCGGTCCGCGCGCCATTAACTTCTCATTAGCGTCGCGGCGCCTCGTCGCGGCGCTTTCCACGAAAACCGCACGGCCATTCACGGCTTCCAGCGACTGCATATTTCGCTGTCGGATGTTCGGCTCGGGTCAACGTTTTAATTGGAAGGTCGTGAACTCCCGTGCGCGCGGAATCCTCCATCGCGTCGTCGCTTTATTAACGCGTTACGAAATTCTGTAAGCGCGGTTTCGAAAGATAAAATTCATAGCCTGTCTCGTTAAGCGGTTCAAAGCGAATTTATTTATCGGTCGCCAGCGTTAAACGAAAAGACTCGGATTTAATGAGTGAATTTGAAGAATCGTGCCTCGTTTATCATCTCCTATTTCGGTTTCGCCGACAAAGAGCCGATTAGTCGTGGCGATTAGCGTGGTTACAATAGGGAACTACCGCGGATACACGAGTTAACCCTGTCGCGCGGACTGCAAAATTCATGAGAGGCAAAAAGAGATAAACAAGCTGTTTTGCGATTTGGTAGGCCTTCGGGCGAGCAAGGACCTCCAAGGCTGACGCTGTTCTTTTCGACCGATATGGCAAGCACGTAACCTACTGGCAAGCCTCATCCTTTACCTGCCTGTCATCGGCGACCCTGACAGTACCTCTTCTCTGTTCACCGAGAACTACGACCTCTCCGGACTAACAATTCCACCCGTGTCAACGTTCATGGAATCCATGCTGGACGTTCATCACTTATTACCGTATACTATTCATAATATATAAGCACGATACGAGGTTTAATAAACGGGGGCGTATGCGGGATCATTAAGATAGTCGTGACCCGGAAAAGCGGCGTAAAAATCGGCGGCCGAATGAAAAATCGGTATCGAGCAATCGATTGGTTTTACAACCTGTCGGCTGCACGCGAGTCGCAGTAAACAGCGATAACATATTATGATATAAAACGGGTAGCTCGTATTTTCACTCAGCGAGAGAGAACAGAAACGGCTTCGGGTTCGTGGGAGAAGCGTTTCTCGCTGGCAAATGATCGAGCAACGATCTAGGCACCGACCGGTCGGTGTCCACGATTATTTGCATATCCAATGCATTTCAATATCTGTCGTGTACCACATCTGCCGTTTCGAGGTAAGTATTACAATCTCCTTTAACGCGGAACGCACGCGTGCACGCGTGGCTCGCCAGGTGCGGTTCCACGACGCGCGAGCGGTTATTAGAGAAAACAGAGCTAAGGCATTGTTTATTGATCGTTAATCCGGTTAGTTACGGCCATGGGAGAGACGGGAGGTGTTCGAGAAATTCAGAGTCGTTATTTAGGAAATAAATTTTCATTTTCGTTCGGTACTGTTAGAAACGTGATTACACCGCGCGGATGGTAGGTATGTTAACGAACGAAAAGCCTCTCCGGTGATTTACAACCGAGTTAAGTGTCGCACGTGATAAGAGAATCGCCGCCCCGGGGCGATAATGCATCACGCCGCGGCGGTAATCCTAATGGATAATTTTTACGAACGTTTCTTTTCCGAGTACGAAGAGGTAAATATGATCCCGACCTACGACAAATCGATGTCAACGACCCGCTGTTAATCGACTTAACATGATAATAGACTCGAGGGAATCGTGCCACGCTTGTCTCCTCGAGAAAGTTCGATTCCCGTGCACACAAGGAAGTCGATTCGACGCTCTCAAAGTCTCTCTCTCTCTCTCTCTCTCTCTCTCTCTCTCTCTCTCACTCTCTTTCTCCCGTGTGACTCGAAGACCTACGACGACGTAGGACAGTCCCTCCCTACGTAATACTTTTACAACCGCGAGCATCTCTTAGCTTCCCCTAACGTTAGCGATTAGACTGCCTACAACTGCTTCCTCAATTATCAAACGCGACTCGGAATTTGCATATAATAAACGCTGATACTCCGTTGGAGACTGACACGCGAATTCCTCGGACGTCAATAAAATGATTGTTCTCCTCTTTATAGAGCACTATTTCATCGAGGGATTAATAGGCAAGTATTTATCAGGGTTTCGATGAATGAGAAGCGAATTCCATCGGTCGGATGAAACAAAGGAACATAAAACCGCGACGAGAGCCGCGGCGGAATGATCTCGGAGGGATCGTAAAGATCCCGAAGGTGCAATGGTTCCGAAGGGCGTAGGCTGTTGTTACGCACTCGTGTAAAAAGGGAACCGGAGGCACCTGCACGCCGCCGCCCACGAGTGCCCTGGTATACCGAGAAACGGTGAACATCTTAACCCTTAACTGGCTAATATATCATCTCCCATTGGCCCTTTACCGGGACGATGTTATTAAGCCTGACCATAAATAATCTCCTACACCAGAAATTAACAGTCGCTTCTCGGCTAGAACCTTGGCCCTCGTTTACCCCATTCGATCATTCAATTAGATCGTATCAATTATATGAGATACAATCTTAGTATTCATAGCGCGAACCGGTTGAAATCTCATGGAAAACGTCCGGTCGAGGATTTTCACGTATGAAAATCGTGGAGGATTCGGCCCGAGTTAAGGTCGGTCGCCAGCGTGGGAGTACTTTCACCTCGCCGCGACTCGAAACGTTTATTATACCGGAGAAGCTAAAAACGCGAAACATAATACCGAGTTACCGTGCCGTTAAAATTCCGAACGTTGACAAATCGTCACCGATCGCTACCCATCGGGGTTACACCTTGCGCTCGACGCGTTATCAATCAGAATTCACGTTATTTATTACGTCGTCCAGGAATCGTTATATTGTTACCTGAGAGAAAAAAAAAATGATCATGTTCCACGATCGAGGAGAGGTTCTCGGCGAGGATGTACTGTGTCGAATAGGACGGGTTGACAGTGGAAGCTACCGGACGGCATCAGAATGTGTAAAACGTATGTTCGCCGCAATAACCATGAGATTCCCGGTGTACCGTGGCGGAATGCGAAATGAACAGCGCCGCGTGGCTGGTATATCGTATCGGCGCGTTTAACGAGAATCATTAGGCAGGCTTTAAGTGGATTTTCTAATTACCGCCATTACTTTTCGCGACGCGTCCGATGCAAAACAATTTGCTTAGACACGGCCGTTCACGGGTTACGTTGAATATGAACAAAAATATCGTCGCAGTCCTCTGATCGAACGGTTGGCCAATAAAGTTGGAAACGTACAAAACGGTTGGCTAATCGGGCCCCATTATTTCCCATCGTACACGGTTCCACGATGGAATCGTCGCTGTTATTATCGAGGCTACCGCGACCCGTCATAAATCTTCCGGACGGTTTTAAAAATGGCTCCCTTCCGAGATCCGCGGTGTATTATAGCGAGGAGCAGCCGGCACAACAGGCCCAGACACAGACACAGACGGAGGAGAGGGCCGCGCTGACTCACGTATACTAGGACGGCGTATGCGGAGCCACGTTGTTGGGCCCATTGTTGGTTGCTGCCGCGTCCGAGAACGAGACCCGTCTCGCCATATGCGGCAAGGACGCCGATTACCGCGGTGTATTGGGCCCCGTAACGGGCCTTATGCGCGTGTTTACCTCCGCTTTAGAGGCTGCAGCACCCAGAGAAAGTACTTCGTTAAGGGAACTCCATTCTCCGGGTGTAATCGTTCCTTTACTGTTCCACGAGCCGATACCTCAGTATCTGCTCCTAGTCGAATCAATTAAGGATCCTTAATCGTTATTATTCATTCGACCCGACGGGTTCGTATAGATTGATAATGTAATTTTCTTCGTTTCAACTTGTTGTCAGTAGAGGAGACGGAGGCTAGGAGAAAGCAGCAACGTGGTATGTTGAGAAGTAAATTGTTCGAAGAGATTTTTGTTAAAGTTTTTTTATTGCATTTTTTTTATACAAGTTTTCTCTCAATTTACAACTTCTCGTAGATAAAATGATATAACATAACATACTCAACGTTGCGTATAATAATCGTAATAATCGATCATCGTCGAACGGACGATGATGATAATAATCGTAATAATAATAATAATAATCATCGTCGCAATGATAGTAGTAATGTCGTTCGTTACTCGGAATAATAGCGATAGGGTTTGCGGTTGTCGTAATTAATATTAATATTGGTAATTGTCGGCATCCCGTTTATTTTCTCGCCAGCCTGGGGTTACGAAGCTTAGGCTTTAAAAAACGCAGGAAGGGTTTACTGTCACCCCCACACCACTCGGTATCTAAAACTCTACGAGCAATTTTTTTAAAATGCGTCATCCGGAATACGCGCGGCCTCTGATCCTTTTATTCACAGCGGACCGTTCGAACGAAGCGCTTCGTTGAACAATCAAGTTCGTGACTTTGGACGGGAAGCACTTGTGCATCGTTATTCCCCTTGGACGATTTGTATTTTTTATTCACCTTTTGTCAATGCCAGAAAACAAGTGGTGTACACGTGCTGCGATTTAAAATACTTTGAACTCTCCCCTCTTCAATTTTGAATAAAAATACGTCTTGAACAGCGAACAGTTCAAATGTAAAAGGATCAAGACAGAAATCGGCGCGACGTCCGAACGCCCGGTGAGGCCTCGACGAATTCCGGAAGCGCACCTGCGACGCATCTTACTAAAAAATAATCGCCTTCCTCTATTCTTTTGTCTCTACTGGTCAACAAAATAAACCTCTTCTTTTTTTCATCTACCTTAATTTGTTAATGTCGGCGGGGTATCCCGGGGACGGGACGCGAGACTACGAGGAAAAAGAAACTTCGAGGCCGATCGTTAGGCCGCGATATGATCCGGTTCGGTAATAGAGAATTATAAAAAATATTTTTCAGCCTCATTTTTCTACCATCGATTTTCCGCTATAACTTCATTCGCGCGTCCTTTAGAAAGTTTTCTATAAGAAATACTCTTTCTTTCTGAATATGCTTCAAACAGTTCTACTATTGTAAATTGGAAATTCATTCTCGACTCGACTAGACATTTACTAATTGATACCAACTGTTTTAGATTATAATACTCCCTTAAAGATTCTACCTATTGAGCAACTTGCAGACCTCTGACTCTGCATCATGGATTTTTCGAAAAGGTAACGCGCGAGAACCGAAAACAAGGTCCCGCCCGGATGTTCCCCCGCCAAAAAGACACTTGATTACAAAATATGCCGCTACGTTCGCGTTTGGTATAAAAAACAGTGAAACATTGGAATGGCGTTTTGTTATCGACGTCACACGTCGCTATCTACAATAATGCAGTCTGTTTTCCTGGGGTAAAAATTTGATTCTGTTTCTCCTCGCAGAGATCTCACTCGAATCTCCATTCTCTCTTTCACTCTAGCTCTCACTCTCGCTCTCATTCTCTCTCTCTCTCGCTCTCTCTCTCTTGAGATTCTTTATTGTATTCATTCTCATTTATCTCGTGTCCTGCTCCACACTCCCTCAAGCGAAATCTCGCAACGCGCAAATAAATCGTCTTTCAATAAATACAACCGATAGACTATATAAATAAATAATTTCTTCCCCGGCGCAGCTGCCCGGTGCTTAAACGATCGAACGTATTTAGAAATTCTGACTTGCAAAACTGAGATCCTCGCTTCGCGATCCAACGACGTTCCGTTTCTTTCCGATCGGGATATCGTCGAGGGATCGCGATCTTTGCTCGTCGATCCGTTTCAGTGCAAACCTAAGGAAAGACGCGCGACCTCTTCATTTTTCTCTCTTTCATCAAATTCTAATCAAAATCTAATCAAAAATACTACAAACTACACGCGATACTTCTGAAAGGATTAAAAACAATACGTACATGTCGGAAATAAAAAATAAAAATTGCGAAAGGAAAGAGTCACTGATCCGGTATGTAAAAAAGGAGAATGACGTTCGGTCGCGCGTGTCCACACGCAAGCGTTGCATGCAGAGGTGCGTAATCTCTGGTTCTCGGATCAATCGACGAGCTGTCAGCCGGGGTGCAATTAACTTTGACTCGGAAGCAAAATCGATCGGGGGAAGCCATTAACGCAAGCGGCACGCACCAGCTAATTGCTCGCTTGTAACTCTTGTCCGTTCGTCATTTGAAAATCGTTTTTATGTTCGTCGAGACGTCCTAAACTACCTATCACCCTCGTCCCATTCTTTAATCTCTTTTTGTTCACTTTACAATTTCAGCACCAATCCAAGCACCACCCCGATAATACACGCGACTCCTACGAGCTAATCGATCGACCCCGTACACCGGTGGGTCCCGTTAAGGCTCAACCAATCGGACGCCTTAGATCTCGCCGTTAGATCACGCGGACAGATTATTTTTTTCTTCCCGATAAACTCGATGGAAAACTGAATAAATATGAGAAAGTCCAAGCTGGACCCGGAACGTACCTTCGATGATGACAAAAAGAAATCCTCTCCGTAGGCAGGGTCTCGCGCGATCGTTACGGGATCTGGAAAATCGGGGGCGTCACGAGCGAGGAAGAAAGTAACACTCGCGAGGCTCAACAAGAGAGTCCTGTCCGCGATCGAGGAGCCCGATGACCTCGGGGACACGCTCCGTACCATTCGTCGAGGAAAACTTCACACGCTGTCAGAGGCGACAGACATCGGCCTCTTGTAGACAGGGGCCGGTATTCTGGAGAAGCCGCCCCTCTCCGAGGCCGGCTTCGGATCCTTTCTAGGACTAGCCGCCATCTGATTGTCCTGGGGCAACGCAACGGTCCCGTTACCGTCGATCCACGCCCTGGTGAACTCCATGTTCGCGACACCTTCGCCGGACCCGTGAGCCTGATAGTCCCTCAACAGGTCCTGCAGCTTCTGGAACACCTCCCTCTCGTCCTGCAGGTGTCCGACTTGCTTGAAGATCTGTTCCAGGAGAGGGTTGGCCACCTTCGTGGGCGAGGACTGCAGCGACCCGGAGCTAGCCTTGATTCTTCTCCCGTTTCTGTCGTATTGTGTCCCGCCGTTCGCGGAACTTTGCCTAGGTAAACTCTGTCTGGCCGGGCTCTTCCTAGAGAAGCTAGGGGTAGTGGCACACGTGGTGGGAACAGGACTTTGAGGATTCAAGAAGGTGTCCGATTGGATACTGGGTCTCTGCCTAGCCTGTCTACCGTTCCACGTGTTACTGCCGCTCACTGGACTCGGACAAGTTTTCGGTACGATCGTAGTGGCCTTGCTCAAGCTACCCGTCGGTGGTTTCCGCAGGCTGTTCCTGATGGTCCCTCGTTTCAAAGGACTTCCCTCGGGACTGGAGTTGCTGTCGCGCGGGGTCCTACTGCCCGACGAGGCTCTGGACACGTTGCTGTTCTCGCGGACAATGGAACCGGCTCTCGGCGTTCGGTCCCCGGAGGATGAGGCCACGCTTCTCGATGGTGAAGCGCGAAGAGGACTCGCGGGACCAGTTCGGGTCTTACGCAGACCTGTCTCGATGCTCTCCGTCTCCACGCAGGACCTCTCTTCCGTGTCTGGTTTACTAGGTTGCTCTGCACAGACGGTGAAAATAGGGAAATGGTAAACGATTTTTTGAAACAAATGATTGCAATTGATTGTAAATTTAGAATGGACGAATAAAGATTTGATTATTTGAAACAATGCGGACTCTTTCAAATGCCTATGTTCGCGCAATTTGTGTTACGTAACAAATTCGCGTAGCTCTGCACGCAAATGTCAACCGAAGAGGCGTCACCGGATTCCCTCGCTGTTTATTCAAGCGAATTCGAGTGGACTTGGACCCGATTTAGGATACCCGGAGATGCGTGGGCAACTCGAATGGACAGGTCGCATAATCGTGTTTGACTTCTTTATATCGCGCCTCGGTTGGTCAACTGGCCCATCGAAATGGCATTTCGTTGGTCCTACCAATTAACTCTGCTCGGTGACATTTGCCCGAACGATGGGAACGAGGGGTCAGCATTCTTTTTTTTCCACTTCTGAAGTTACGCGTTGCAAATTTTCAGAAATCTTCATTCGTAATGTTTGCAATTATGCTAATTTATTCGATGGCTTCTTATCTTTACGGTTTCCTTCTTCGGTGCGATTGACTCCTCATGCTTAATTATGTAGAAGGAATCGCGGTGATTGCGTAAATACGGCGACCGTGCGTGCTTCGAGCAGAGAACGATCGTACTGCAACTTTATTGCGCGGAAAAAACCATTAGCGTTGCGGTTACCCAATTAACGAGTAAATAAACGCTATTTAAATTACCAGAAATTTTCGCGAGTACCTCTCGCAAGAAGGGTTTTCAATTAAAAATCATTGACAGCGCGATCCGTCGAGACAAGCGCGATATCAAATAGATCCAAGTGTCTATAACCGTGTTTTGAAAAGAAACAGTTTCGAAACGCCAGTCGACTTCGGTAGTTGCACCACCCACGCGTCCGTTCCCACCTCTCTTTCCGCGAACGTTACTATTTTGGACCACCCTGTAGCTCGTTAATATTCAAAGTACACACGCGAGACGCGGACCAGCCTGACATTTAGCCGACTGTGAAGGATTACGCGCGAGGGAAAGAGAGAGGTGCGCGTATGCGTGTACCGTGAAAAGCGTGGGCGATGCCTCAACAACAACCTGTCCGCGGAACAATCGCCACTCGGTCGATCCTCGATAACACAACTCCGCCACGAATACTTCTCGCACTTGACACGTATGTACCACGCCGCGCCGGTTTCCGTGTCCTATTGCCTTCGGTCTTTCATCCTACTCGCTTACAACCACGATTTCCTATCCATTTTCCGTTTCGCTCAAAATCTAATCCGTCGCATTATTAAATGTAAAGAGGACCGATAAGAATTCAACGTTCAACGAGTAGATAAAACATTTGAATACGAAAGAACGATTTACCTAGTAACTAAGTACTCCAGTTTGTCAGAGAAGCTACGGACATAAAAAGGAATATTCCACGCGCTGTCGAGTACAAAAGAGTTGAAAAGGCGGGACAGCATCGCGCGAACCCATCGAGCTTTAAGACGCGAATTAAATCCCCTCGAGACGTGACAATCTTCAGATAAAAGTTCACAGATAAACGCGCGGTATTAACATCGTTTTACGCTTCGAGCAACAAAAGTTCCACGAGTATTTACAGCATCACTCGGGCTGAAAAATTATATAATAACGAATATAAAGCGTCTGTATCGCGTTAGAAAGCGAGCGAATGAGAAGCGAGAAACGTTAGGAAAGAAAGTTCGTAGCGTATAATGGCGCGTTTTGTGCTGAGAACAGACCCCGATACACCCGCATATTATTAAACTGAATGACTGGCTTTGATCCGCGCGAGTGTCGCCGCGTTTCCTTCGCAGCGGGACACGCGATTTCATCGCGGATCGCCCGGGACGATTTTACCCAGCGTTATGAAACGACCGGTACCGCTGCTAAACGAGTCTATTTAGCTTTCTTTTACCCCCGCGCGTTATACTTGACGTCGCCGTTCGAGGACAACTTTTACCGCCATTTATACCTGTACCTCTCGTTGTCTGTTATTTTTGAAAAGCTTAATAATGGGAGAAACGTTCGGGCCGAGTCCGTTATCGGCAAGATTAATGGAGCTCGTTAATAATTTTCCTCTCGCAAATTAGGCGAACAGGTTTCGAAATCGTCGAGAGAGAGAACGTAATTGCGACGCGTATTGAAAAGATTTTCGGAATCTAACGCGCGTCGCCCCAAAAAAACTTTCACAAATTACAACACGAAACGGGCGTGGCGACCCACGCGCGCGCCATAAATCGCGAAAAAAAGGAACGAGATCGCGGCGCCGAAAAACGACTCTAAAATACGCGCGGGCTTCGATCCGACGGGAGTAACGTGTAACTATAATCCTACTCACTTTGACAATCGGCAACCGTGGGCGACCCTTGCGTGCACGTTCCCGGGTTACCGTTCGCGGTGCTGCTCGGCTGCACCGCTCCCAAACTTCGGTAACCCTCGTCGGACACCTCGCTACAGTTGTCCGAGTGCTCCCCGTCGTGCGGCGGCGACTTCGTGTAGTTCACGTTGCCGCTCACGTCCTTCGCGAAGCTCTCCAGCACCGGCTCCTCTTTGATCGCGGGCGGGCTGGGCGTCGGACTGCGGCTGCTCGAGTCCTCGCGACACTTGTAATTGTAAATCGTCGGCTCGTACTTAGGCGTGTCGTCCTTCTCGACGGCCCTGCGCGCCACCCCGCCGTCAACCACGTATCGCTTCGTGAACTCCTCTGTCAGTGGGACTTTCGTACGGATCTCCTGGTGCAGGTCTTTCCTTGCATCCTGGAAAACGTATTTACGAAATCTTGTAGAGATATCAAAGTAAAATTGTAAAATATTGTATTGATTTTTATCATAACACTTCATCGACCGGTCGTTCTTGAGGCTGCCATTCACTAAGTACCGGCTTAATTCTTCATTCTTTGTGTTTTTTCCTTTTGTTCAAAGGAATGTAATTTTATTAACCCTTTGACTACACCAGACTTTGGCACGTACTGGCCGTACGGTACGGTATGAATTCATTCGCGACGTCCACTGGGTACGGCGAAATTTTTCCAAATTTTATTTGGACGCCAATTGTCAATTGGATAGCCGACATGCGTCGAACGCCAACAGACGTCAACAGTAGTCAAAGGGTTAATATTTATACTTTATTTTTCATTTATTTTATATAATACAGGGCTTTATGAACTAACATACATAAAATATATTCAAGGTAATAGTAATTCCATTTTTTAATAATTTAATAATTCGATAGCCAAAAGCCGATTAATAGGCTATCGGTCAATAAAGTGATAATAACAGGCAACTAATAAATAATAATCGTCGTTTATAATTCTTACCTTCATTTCCTGATGCTTCCCGTGATGAGTAGGCGACCTGTCCTCCTCTCGGAAATTTCTGATAGGCGAATCCTTCGTGTGATCCTTGATGGTCGGGCTGTTGCATCTGATTTGAGGTTTCGGGGTCGGTGATCTCGATCGCTGTTTACCAAAATCAGGTTGATGGTTCGGACTGGCCAGGTACTTGCTCTGCGGCGTCGGGCTCCTCGACCTGTTCGCCTTCCGTTGCTCGTCGCTCGGCTGGTGTTGCTTGCCGGAGGGCTGGTAAGGCGTGGGCGATCGGGACCGATTGCTGGAAACGCTCCTGGCCGCTTGCAGCTGCGTCGATGATTGCTGCTGATTCGCGCCCGTGCACGAACCAACGCTCGACGCCGAACTACGTCGGGTTCTAGGAGGTGATCTGCGGATCAGCAGCTGGGTTTCTTTCTCGCACGGGTACAGGCAACTATGCTACTCTACTTGGATGCTCTCGCGAATAAACTTCTGTCTATCATTTATACGTTCCATCTCAATAACGCGCGCATTGCCTGTGCCTCATACAACTATATCTAATCCACGGTCAGTGAAACGTTAGCTAGAATTCATTTGAGCAATGTGAAATAGCGAGCTACTCCGTTAGCCGTTATTGGGGGCTATTGAAATTTGCTGGAAAACATCTAAATGTCTCTGAGATGTACAATATAATTTCTCACGTCTATCGAGTAGGAAGCGAACGGAGATCTCTCTCGGCGCAGGGGAATGAATGACCGCGGACAGATAAATGACACCTTAGAGAAGCCAGAAAATTACTCTTACCTTTCGTAATGCACCTGCGCGCTGCCAAGGTCGAACGACCCTCCAGCCTTTTGAATCAACTTCGCTGAGATCATCGAGCGATGCGCTGCACACAGAAAACAGGAATAAAATTATATAATCAAAAGATTATACTATTGCGCGATCGATGATCATCCTTCATTTCTATTATCGAGTTTCACTCGATAATTGAAAGCGTAAGGGTGAACGCGGCGGTCGTGAACACAGTTTATTAATTTGTTTAATCAGTCCACTTAATAAGTACTCAGGGTATGGATGCTTCAAGTCGTATTAAAAATCTTCTTTTAATAATCTTACCACCAACCTTACAAGCGTATAATTTATTTACAAGAGAACTATAATTTGCATCTGTTAAGAACGACAGGTTTTAATTTTATAAATGTCTCATTTGAACGCGAGGAATGATGATTATTCTTTCGCGCGACTAACAAGTCGTAATCACTTCGAGCGAGAAATCCTTTCGCAGAGACACGTAACAGAATCGAAAGGATCATCTTTATTTTCGACGTGAATGAGCTCATCCTTGTTTAAATCGACGCCCGAGCCTCGTAATTTTTATTTAACGGCGCGACGTAAACTATTGGGATGAAGAAGAAAAAACAAATATTTTGAGTAAGATTAAGATGCACTTACAGGTCCTGCAACGGCACGGGTCGTGCTTGTCCAGATAATGGCTGAGGGTGTCCCATCCGCCACCCACTCGCACCATAACGTGGCTGCGGAGAATTCGCACGAAAATCAACACCTTCGTGTCGCCGATACGATACTTCCCCTCGGAGACGCGGATCATGGGGAACTGCGTGGGACACGTGCACCTCTCCACCAAATCTCGAACCTGAAACGAAACAGAGGCCACGTTGTAGAAACGGATAATTGTACTTGGAAACTGTTAAGACCGAATCCGACTTTTAGAGGATAATAAGTAGGTAGATATAATTGGGTGGAGATACCTATTTATGGGAAATGCCGCGTTAACGTCAACTCAATCTTACGGAATCTCGGCCCGATCAGGCCTCGAAATAGTTGGCTAATTAGACGTAATCAGGCTGATATTTCACGTTTTCTTACAACACACCGCGGGGGACAGAGATTTCAGATTCTGATCTGAACCGCGGTGGGAGATAACAATCTCTCTACCGACTAAAGTCGCCGGGCGTCGAACTGTCCGAGGAAAAGTTCTATTTTCCAAAACCGTCGAAGTTTAAAACCACAAGAGAACAACGGAATGATTGAGGAACACGGAGAAAAGTGACGCGGACGTGTGTTTCCGGCAAGCTTCGAACGCCTTTGGATACCGTTCGTGTTTCCTGTGGTTTTTAATACGAAGTGAAAGCAGAAACACCCTCTGTCCGTCCGTGAAACGCCCGGGGCTCGTTGAGATCCCTTCCCGAAGGATTCCAGTTTTATCGACTTTTAACCGCTCGTTAATTTCGTTCGCACGAGCAACGCGACCGCGTTTCCTCTTTGATCTCGCTCTCCGCTTCATCTAAGAATTTAAATAAAATACCATACTATCATTGTAACTATTAATTGAATAAATTGTACACGTATTCATTGGAAGTCACGATTGCCAGGCTTGATGGTACATTTAAAAAATACAATTTTACTTGATTATACGTTGAAATTCTTATCATGCGAAGAAATATTCTAATTAAAAATGAACAATTTCTATGGTTTCCTTTGGGAGAAAAATATGAACGATAGGTTCTGGGATTCCACAATATCATTGTATTTTTTTTATATATCATTTTATCATTTACATATTCATATACAATTGAATAAATTCTGCACGTATTCATTATACGTCACGATTGTCAGGCTTGATGGTACATTTAAAAAACAAAATTTTACTTGATTATACATTGAAATTCTTATCGCGCCAAGAAAGATTCTAATTAAAAATAAACAATTTCTATGGTTTCCTTCGGGAGGAAAATGTGAACGATAGGTTCTGGGATTCCAACCAATTACAGGTGGAATCACTTTGCGGCTCCGTTATCTGTATAGGAAAACTTTCTTCTCCCGGCGTATATTAAGTCGGGCCGGCTGTTATTGATTACGCTCTGTTATCGCCGCGGCGAATCGGCCGCGGATAAATATATATCATTTACGTGCGAACACCCACAGGCGGCTGTTTGACAGCGGAACGGTGAAAATTATTTATCGCCACGGATCGGCGTGTGTATGCACACGCGTCCAAAGATTCTTGGCGTTCACCAAACGCCATCCAGTTTCTTTCTCTATCCACGATTTTTCCCATCCAATGATTTATACGAATTGCGAAACTGGTCTATTGTGCGATTTCTAAAAACGAGCTACGCGGAGATTCGGGCGTGAAATTTCGTACGTTATTAAAGCCTGAACGTGAGCACGCGTGACGAGTGGCAGTAATTGTCGCGTCACGAGGATCAATTTTTCCCGTGGAACGATCGAAGAGAAAAGGGAACGATGTACGATAAATCATGGTCGCGGCACGGTCGATTGGAATTCCATAAGCGTGCTAGCTACGGTGTTCCTGTCCGACGTACCTCGGTTTTGCGTCACACCGTTTCTGTGTTCCAAATATTACGACGTTGGAACACTTGAAGAATCCTCCACCCCATAGTAATCGAAGAATTATGCAAGCCCGTGAAAAGATATCCGGCTGATATTAGCGAGCATTCTTCTCGTTGCGTCACCGCGTTACGAAATCAATTTTGACCCACGCCGAAATTCGAGGACATTCTTCAAACGAACGGGAGCGGCGGCCAAGTCGATTTTAATAACGTCAACGCTTTTCTAGCTCACCTTTGCGACACACCGATTGTCTACGTCTCGGTAACTTTCTAGGCTACGCGTTTCCTGCCGCGAAACATTCGCATCGACAGTGTTACACGCGCGAAAAGGCAAAACGATCGTCGGACAAGTGTTATAAATAATATTTAGCCGGTCAGAAAAACAGTGAACCGGCCGGTAATCTCGAAATTGAGAATCGTACCCGAGCATAAGGTGGCTGGTACCGCTCGGAGCTCGCACGGTGTGGCGCATTGCAGGTGAGCGGACAGGATGAATGGTTATGATGCTATAATGCAAGGCCGGCAACGGCTTACGTAATAGAACCTAGCCCAACGATACGGAACACGTATGGGTTTGAGGTGCAATCGTTCAGGAAGTGGAATCCCAACTTGGCAAGCCTGCCATCTCCTAATTTCTGCGACAGCCCATTCACAAACAATTCTCGTTTCTTTCCCGTTCATTTTAATGTCGACTTGCTTAACACTAGATTGCCCAAGGATGTCATTTTCACTGCCTTTCAGTTTCAATTAGGAAAAAGATTATGTATATATAATGATACAATTTCTTAGAATTTTATGACCTTTTGTAATAGTTACTTATAACCTGTTCTATAACTCTAAATAATATACAAAAATATTACAAATTAATTTTTAATAAATTTCTTTTCACATAGTTATTCTTTCACGATGAAGTCATTTTGACTGTTTTGGGCAATATAGGTATTGTATAAGTTTCAGTCTTTCTAGTGTTAAATCCTCGCCGTACGACTTGTTTCACTTAAATCTCGAATTGATTCCTGTTTGATTTAGTCGAACGCAGAGTTTAATGTCATGGAACTTCAGGCTGAGGCCCGAGGGGAAAAACTCTAACGGAAGACAAGCATTAACTCTCTTTTACATCCTGTCTCCGGGAGACACGCAGTTTTTCGACTTGCAGAAAATCCGAGTCAAGATCACTGACATTGACGGCCGTTTTCCACGATCCATCGATCCTGGCTTTATCGCAACAGCGTACGCACGGTAATTACTCGCGATATAAGGAATTATACGCGGTCATTATCGATCCAAGCCTTTTTCTTGTGAAATCTCCACTTTTTTTCTACCCGCCTGTTGCCACACGCTGACTTTCCCTTTGACTGACGCAAACGGAAAATTCGTAGAACTTGAGATTTTTCCATGTTCTTCGTTGGGTTCGGATCGTTGCTGGCATTGTGCAACGTGAAATCGGCCACTTTATACCGGAAGTCGATCCGGAATAATTCCCTAAGTAAGGTGAAACTGTCGGCGGAAAAATCCGTGGAATTAATTCGATGCCTGCGCGTATAGCGTGGGTGGCGAACGAGTTACCCGCCTCTGTTCCCTTTCTTCGCTGAGAATGCTTAACTGGTTTACGGACCGTTTTAACTTTAGACAGTTTTTATTCGATTCGTACGATCAAATCCGGAATCGTTTTTAACCCGGTGCTGTTACAAATTTTCGACGAAAAGTCTTCGCGATTAAGATTTCACTCGGATTTAATCTGTCTCTTAATCTATCCTAAGATCTTAAACTTGCGAGCCGAAGTTTCCATAATTAAGATGAGTGGAAAGAAAGGGAAAGAGGCTCGTTACTCTCGGGAATAAATAACAGCGGCGCACGAGAAGGATATTTCACGGGTACGCGTGACTCCGGTTAGGCCAGCCGGCTAGGAGGATGGAAAGTCTCTAATCCCGACGGGATTAGTTTCCTCCGCTCGTTGTTATGTTAATAGACGCGCCGACACGCGGAACTAGGTTCGCGACATAGGTAAGAAAGCTTGTTGTACAAACGAGAACTCATCCCGCATCGTTGCCGATGGCCACCGCAACGGCAACGAGCCGTTGCGCGCCGTGAAATCCGTGGAAAACAGCAACCTGATTCGTCGCGGTTTCGATTTACTTTTACCAACAGATTAACGCCCGAGGCCGTGCCCGATTATTTTATTACGCGCAATTATTCACTTGACATCTAATACTCGCTTCGAATAAATCGCCGGTAAAGATAATTTATAACAGAAGTTTACGAGTACCGTGTCGAATGCGGAGACTCGATTTAACTAATAGCCTTTGAATAAAATTGTTCGCTCACGACTTCGTTAATTGTAAATCAACCTACGAACTCTTCTACGCGCGGAAACCAATTCCCTGCGTACAATCGAATTAAATTAATTCGCCAAGCCGCAACTTTCATATCGTCGGGACGCGAAAATAAAGAGGGGGAGAAACCGCGACTCTGATAGATAGCGCGCTGCACAAAAGGATCCCCTCGTTACGTCACCCTTCTCTGCGAGGGGGAAAAAAAAGGCAAGAATTGTCCCCGACATTTATTAACACGGTGTATACACGATGGGAGAAAGTGATGGAACCTCCGCCGTTCGAGATCCTTGATCGCTATCTCGCCGCTATCACCGTCGACCGATCTTCCCAGGACGATCGGTAGAGAAGAAGAAGAAGAAGCAGCTCGTGGGAAGAGCGGAGAGAACGATGGATACGCGCGAGCTCGGTTCCGTGATTGCGATTCTTGATCATGAAAATGAACGAACGCCTCTCTTTTCCGGGGTGAGGGAATATGAAAGTCCCGCAGGACTCGCATCGATCACGTCGACTGCGATTCTCGCGCAGCTACGCTGATACAAGGTCGTTCCGTCGGTTTAGCAATCGCGGAACTCGGTAAAAATTCTGATGCAAGAGTCTCTTTGTCCGCCAGAAGACCTATTTCGCGGGTACATTAAAGACCGTAACGGGGCTAAAATTCTTTGTTCCAGTTCGAACGGGCACTCTTGTTTTTGAAACTTTTTAGATAAAGGCCCGCTGCCGAGCCGAGGAAAACTCTTGGTATCTAGCTTTTTCAGCTGCGGCTACTTCTTATCTTACGAGTGTTCCGGACGTATACTCGCTTCCGTCAGCTGGTTCGCAGGTTTCTTGCCGTCTCGGTTCGAGCAACCGTGAGGACAAGTCTGACCGTAAGAAATTCGCTCGGGGTCTGTTTTATTGGAATGCATTATCGTCCGTATCCGTTATCGTGCCCGACAACATCCAGACGAGAGCGATTAAGCAAAAATCAATTAAGAGGAACCCACACCGCGACCGATTCTTCAATTTCCAGCCGCCACCCACGAGTGGAATAATGGAAACGGCGCTTCCTTTTCTTCTCCTTTCAGCCCCGTCCCTCTCCGTATACCCAGAAGGCATGTACGGCGCATAGAAAAGAGAGCGAGGCTCGGACTGGAAAAAGAAGGCCGATCCTGCGCTCGGTTACTAATTAGGGCCGCGGCGCATTGATAAATCGTGCCGATTATTAAAAGTCGAGTACGAACGCGAGGGCGTGGCCCGCCCACGCGAAACTTTTTCTTTCCCGCCGCCTTCTTTTTGCATTTGTCGTTGTTCTCCATTGACTCGCTGCGGTTTTTGCGGCCGGCAAAAATCGCGCGAGCGGAACGGCCGAAGCTTCATCTTCCCCGTGTCCGCCCCCTCGATCGTGAAAAATTGAAAACAAACCCCGAGTCTATATCTCCAGGCGGCGTTGACCATTCCTCCGATTTCATATATGTATAGCAATCGCGCTCGTGTCAGAGACGAAGAGAGAGATTGTTCATGATCTCTTATGCGAAGGCGAGCCGATTTTCGGCTCGCGTATACAAGCACCTCTATAAACGAGAGCTTGAATTAGGCACATTTTCTCGAGGGGAAACTATTAGTTGAAGAGAGAAGAGTAATCGCGTTTCTCTGTCTTACTAATAGTTTCCCCTCAAGAAATGTCCCTAAGTCACACATACGTCCATAGAGGCGCTAGAGAACGCGAATAAAAAAATCGGCTATCAATGCTAATTGATACAAGCACCTCTGAGTTTTCCTCATGTGCTTTGCTCAACCGCACATCGCTAGGCTCCGCCGTAAGAATAATAAAATAAAGGCGACGTTAAATAAGAAAGTAACACCTACTGTTAAGGGCTAAACAGACTATAGTCTAAAAGCCATTTCGACTGAGTCCGGGGTCGGTTAAATCGGATAAAAAAAAATCGGCTCGGCTAATAGGGGCTCATAAGCAATTTCTCTGTTCATCTCTGCTCGTGTATTATATTTCTAAATCGATTTCGTCGATTTAACGAATTAAACAATTGAAGAGGCCAATCGAGTTCTGCTGATCCCGTGGTACAGAAATGGAGCTCCTCGTCTCGTGAAGCCGGCGAGTGGTTTTTGTATCAAACAACGCGCGCGTCAACGCAACGGTAGAATCGCGCGAGAAACATCGTCCAAGTACTTGTCCGTGCATTCCTCTCGATGATTGCCGATCGATCGATCCCGTACAATGGGTCTCGTCGTTCGTGCAGCCGCGGCTAGCGCCGGGGAGAACAGTTAATTAATGTGTGCCAAGCTGATTTCCAATTAAAATAACGCGTCATACGAAATTCCATAGCTGTCCGCGTACCTCCGTTGGCGCGTGCGAAGAATTCTTTAGGATAACAGTAACCCGATGATTTTCGGCGTAAGCATCCAGAGAAAAATATTTTTTTGCACCGGGTTGTTTGCGTTTCTCTCTTCCTAAACAAACGATCGTTCCTCGCGATTTTTGTGGAGCCGTTTGCTTATTTTAACGCTGAGTAAATTATCTGATATTTGGATCTCGAATGCACCGAGAGATTGACCGAGGCGTCGAGGTACAAACAATGTTTAAGAGCGTGCACTAAATTCCCAGATCCGTTGTAGCCGATACTGGAACTCGTGACGCGAACCAATCGCAGGTAAATGTTTCGTATGATCTCTGCGTAATGAATGGATTTTAAAGGCGCGCCGTTATTCATCGAAGCCCAGGTAATTGCTCGACAGTTCTACCGCTGATACTTAATAGACGGTTGCGAGTGGAAACGGAATTCCGAGACTTCGAGAAAATTCCCATAGGATCTTCGAATATTTTCTCGCAACGGAAACACGGATCACGAAGTTTATCTTTATTTTTATGTTTCGGTCATTGTTACTTTTACTTCGCGCTGCTTTAAGAGCAGTGCGCGTTCATTCCCCGAATTCTCCACCCACGCGTCTGCCGCTGAATCGTAAATAAAGCATCGCCGGGAAGAAATTCCTTGAACGGGCTTCTTCACGGAATATCAGGATGTATACGAGCCTGATTTGGAGAACAGAAATAGACGCGCCGCGAAAATGGGAATCAGAAACGGGGAAGGAAATATTCGTCTGGTTTCCGATTGGGAGTATCGGACGCACAGGTAAATTCCTGCAGAAACGCGCGATGCCCACCGGCTCGGCGCAGGTTTTATGGCGTAGAGCGGAGCGTCGCGCGGCGCCGGCGTCCCTGCAATCAATACGTCGCGGCGCAACGTCCCGCGAGTTCAGCTGTTCGCTCTTGTCGAGAACCCCGACGCCGTCTTATTTCCTGTTTCCGTCTACCGAGACGTTCAATTTGTTCCCGAATTTTATCGAACGCCGACCGTTTCCTACGATTACCGATCATCGACAATTTTATAGTTACAGTCAGAGATCGAAATATCCTATAAAGTTAGAGAGTAGATAATAGATCTGTCAATTAATTTCTGGTCTATTTTATTACGAGACTCTAACGGCCCGTTATCGACTTGAATCTATTTGTAATGTTATTAACGGGATTAGAAAACATAATCCAAGTACTTGGAATTTTTATTTTACAATCCTTGACTAGTTCTTTGTTTGGTACCGCATCCGAAATTTTGGAACCAAGCAATGAAACACGAGAATTAGAATTTCTGTATCTTAAACTGTGAGATAAATCTCTAATTTAATTTTCATAATGGAAATATATCTTGGGATATTTATTTTACAATTCTGGACCAAGTGACTAATCTTGGCAATGGCTACTATCCAAGGCACATTCATGAGACGTGAATTGGTCTTCAGNAATTTCTCTGTTCATCTCTGCTCGTGTATTATATTTCTAAATCGATTTCGTCGATTTAACGAATTAAACAATTGAAGAGGCCAATCGAGTTCTGCTGATCCCGTGGTACAGAAATGGAGCTCCTCGTCTCGTGAAGCCGGCGAGTGGTTTTTGTATCAAACAACGCGCGCGTCAACGCAACGGTAGAATCGCGCGAGAAACATCGTCCAAGTACTTGTCCGTGCATTCCTCTCGATGATTGCCGATCGATCGATCCCGTACAATGGGTCTCGTCGTTCGTGCAGCCGCGGCTAGCGCCGGGGAGAACAGTTAATTAATGTGTGCCAAGCTGATTTCCAATTAAAATAACGCGTCATACGAAATTCCATAGCTGTCCGCGTACCTCCGTTGGCGCGTGCGAAGAATTCTTTAGGATAACAGTAACCCGATGATTTTCGGCGTAAGCATCCAGAGAAAAATATTTTTTTGCACCGGGTTGTTTGCGTTTCTCTCTTCCTAAACAAACGATCGTTCCTCGCGATTTTTGTGGAGCCGTTTGCTTATTTTAACGCTGAGTAAATTATCTGATATTTGGATCTCGAATGCACCGAGAGATTGACCGAGGCGTCGAGGTACGAACAATTTTTAAGAGCGTGCACNATCTTTTATTAGTGGTAATTATCTCTTGTATATATACGTTCTAAACTGTCTTCACACAGTTCATAAAAAATTCATAAAAATTTTTTTTATTGCTTAAAATCTATCCGAAAATACTTCCACAGATAATTCTTCATTCCTAGAGGCATAATTTCGCGAGAAGTAATATAATTCCACGGCTAGTTAAATCGGACGTCGTGTACCCCTCAGAAATCGACGTTCAGCGAAGAATCGCGACCTACAGGGCGAAATTTGATTTCTGGTCAGCGCACCCTCGGCTCGTATCGCCTCGGGCTGTCAATCAAAGCCGTTTAGAAGCTCCTCGAGTGTAGTTTATTGGAATAACCTAGATGTCGCCGATCGAACGACGGAAGGTGGCAAACCGGCGGTCGAGTTCCGCTTCAGGACCCTTGAGAGAGAGCCAGGGGGTTACTAGGCTCCCCTGCGTCTCGATTCTTTCTTTTTGACTCGAGTGTCCCAGGGGTAACTTGAGCGGCGAAAAATCGTGACAAAATACAACTCATCTCATGCGGTCCATTTTTTTAATTCACAATGAAGATAGCATAACATTAAAGATATTCTTAATCCTTTGCTACAGAGCCAACTTTTTTCCTATCGTATCTCTTTTAGCAGCCTATGCATCGTGTTAAAGCGGAGGCAATGATACGAGCCAGGCAAATGCTGGGACTAGAAAATGTGTCTGTCGCGTTGAAAGTCAGCGATAAACAGTGATTAGCTAAGAGACCGGAGCTGAGACCGCAGCCAGACCTTGCACGGCTCAGTAGCCTTCTCTCTCGTTCCCTGCGCTATCTCGGGCTAATTGCACGTAATAACTAACACGCTTCGCCTCGACGGGCACTGCCATAAATGGCAGTTTCTCGCTGGATCAAAGGGAACGCGCGGCTATTCTCTTTTTTTCTCGAACCTCGAGAAAATCGAGAGAAGATTTCCTTCTGCCGATTGTGTCACGTGCGAGCGTGTACCCCCTTCTAGCCGTAATTAACGAGTAACGACGCCTGACCGCCTTCGGCAGAAGTCACCGAGGGCGACCTAAATTCGCGCTCGTTAAAAAAATCCGATATAACAGGTCAGGAAACGACGCTGCAGAAAATTCAAACCTATTCCAGCAGATTATTTTTATTCGAACGACGAACAGGAAAGAAGTACATGGAACTACCGTTGTGACTAATTGGTAGTCCCCCAAGAATCGGTATCGGTATCCTGTAAATTGTCTGAGTATTTAATGATAACGCGACCGCTTGAATCGATGTCAATCAGTTAATTGCCAATGATATTTATTCGCGTGACATGTACTCGGAACGAATGATTCGCAATTTCGAATTGTTGGAAATAAATCTCGCCTCGTGTGACTAAGCGATACGCGATACTCTGCAACCTAAATCTGTAACAATGATATGATTTCGCTAGCAAGCATTTTATACATGAATTTTATATTTACATTAGCTTCTTTGCAACGATTGCACTCTTGTATTTTATAAGTGAATGTTAAATTATATTAGATGGGCCTATTGACTCATCTTATGTACAGATAACGGGAAATATGGAGCACTAACTTTAGACGCCGATATGAATCATGCGACTTTTGGGTAAACGCGTCATTATTTTAACAACGTTACTTGGGAAGACCCCTCGCTGGTTCATTTCTATTTGCAAGGAGCACTGTGAAATCCCGGCTGTTTGCCGTTTAAACAGTTATGAATCGATTCTTCTTGGGAATGCGTCAAGTCACTGTGATGCTACTTTAAAATTAGATTTTAGTGCTTGTTCCAAAGTATCAGGATTTCAATGATTTCTATGTCTAATAAAAGTGATCTTCGGATTCTCGCTCACAGAGTAAATATTCATAAAAATCGTATCGGAGAGAGCGGAGAGTCGACGAGTGTGAATGTACGTTATCACCGGAAATGAAACGCGGGTCAAATATCCGTAGAAAAACATCGCTGAGAGCGTTCCTGATAGACGAATTGGAAATCGGTCAAGCGTAAAAAAAAATCATGAACCTCCTGTTTCGGGATGATCGCTCGAGCAGGCTAAACGTAACTTAAATAGAATTTTCTAGCCGTAGTTGAGAACAAATGGTTGATTCGGTGAGAAAACAGCAAGGAAAAGATAGAATTCATGGGCTTCTTTCCCCATTATTGACCGTAGTCCTTGGCCAATTCGTGGCGATATCCCGAGGGAAGAAGAAGGAGGGCCGCTCGTCCTTGGTAGAAAACTTGAGGACTTTGCGCTTGAACTTGACACGAAATGGACTAAGCGCGATCAATACAACGAGCTTTCAGCGCTTGCGAGCCGAAGCTCCTTCGGTCTGGAAGGTGGCTCGCCGAGCAACCATGCTGTTATCATTCTGGCAATCTCCATAGACACCATGCAATCCTGTCTAGACCGGAACCGGACTAAACTCCACTTTGAGAGCACGAGCATCGAGCAATTTTCAAAATCGGTGGAAAATTAACAGGCACTTGAACGAGAGTGGGAATTATTGATAAAAGATAGAGCTGCACCATTAAGCGAACACGGCAATTATCTATATTAGTACAAGACTAGAAGAGATAAGATAGCTAATGATAGAATTATAAAAAGATGTTTTGCGGGAAATTTTGTTGACGACACATGACATTCGTTAAGACATAGCTTGCGAAGAGTACCGGTTAACGAGTATTTGCTTTACGATTTGCCAATTTTTCTAACAAGCCTGAGAATCAAATAGGCTATTCCGGAATTGGTACTCTGGCCGTTCCAATGATTCACCGTAAATAGGGCCGACGCAGCGTGTTTTACCGTGTCCAGATAAAACGACTACGCTTGTGAGCCTTTCTCGAATCGATAAACCGCTACACGTACATTTTTCGCGAGAACGAGTAACGGGACTCCAGGATATTTGCGATAAAACTGTTGTAATTATATGCGAGGTAATGGTAAAAGTCGAACTACGTGACGAACATTGTTCCTGTTTAAACGACGTGTTTGACGAAGAGGTTGACGCACTCTTTTCTACTTTCGTACTCCTCGATACCGCCATTAACACTAAATTATAGTCAATTATCGAACCAGCGACGGAATAATAAAATTCCCATAGGCTTCTGTTTACACAGCATTAAAGGTTCTTATTCCTGTTTTAACGGTCAATAAAATCGAGCTACCGGCTTTCAAGATACCTATGCAAATCTTTCGAGGAGACTCGAAAACATTTACATTTGGCACAGGGTAAACAAGTTTTTGAATTTCGTCTGCCGTTTAAAGCGAATTCAATCGTGTTATCCGCGCGCGCCTCCCACGAGAGGCGCACACGTGGATCGACTCTTTACGAAATCGATCGACCTGCACAGATTTCCCTTTCGTGTGCCCCACATGGGCGTTGACACTCGTTCTGCGCACGAGGAACCCAATAAACGCAGCTGCGGTTTCCGTATAGAAACTATGGACCATCACGTGAGAAACCGTTTCCCAACGTGTCATTCGAAAATGTCACTTGATTTATTTTCAAAATTTCTATTGCCATGCACGACGTATGAACATTGTTTGACACGTCCGACATATTTGAAAGGTAATCCCTGTTTCAAGAGATCGTAGGAGATTCGATTTTTTAAGTCGGTTCAAATGGCGAGGCTAGATTCGTTTCAGCGAGCAAATTAACGAGCGTTTCTTGTCGCTTTCGAAAGCACGCTGTTAGTTCCGGCTGGAAAACACCTACTACAAGACTTTTTCGCACCGTTTCTCGCGGCATTTCACGACGCAGAAATTCCCCGGCTCGCGACACGTCCTCCTCACCTCTTCACGTGTCCGACAATTCCCCATGGTTCAGAGCTCCACCGAGACACACCTAAACGTGAGCCAGCACGACTCCAGCCGAAACGATCGGCACGGGAATATAAATAATTTTAAAACAATCATTGTACCATAATTCATTAAGAATTAGCTTTAAACTCGTGTACCTAAATTATTGTATGTTAACACTATGACGTCCGGTGTTTTCACGTTGGTGTCACGCGCAAACTATCGGCTAAATGCCGATGGCTCCACGTTGGTGCCATGCAGTAAATAAATAGACGAACATGTAATACAACAAAATGATGTACTCCTATTTGCATATGTATATCCTCGCAATTTCGAGAAAATAGAGAGACAGGATTGAGACATGGGAATTGATAATAAGATTAATAAACAAGAACTTCGGAAAACCGGCGGTGATAAGCGAAATTATGTAAGTCAGTTCTACCGGCGTGGCACGAAAAAAATCTAGATTTGACTTGCGGACAGCATAGCAAATGACGAGCCAATTGCAAACACATTTGAAATGATCTGTGACTCAACTCCGATTACGCTTGAGAGATAAATAAAAAGAAACGTGGCCTCGCCGCGGTGGGCCCGACGATAGGGAAAAAAAGTAAATCTCTCTGAACGGGGCTGAAGGAACGACAGTTTAAACGTCGGCTTGATAACTCTCTTCCGTTGTCGACTCGTAAATCGTATTAGCATGACGCCGCGTACGCAAAAACTGCTTGCGTTTTCCACCTCTAAACGGATTAAATGGCCACTAAATCAACCGGCTAAACGTTACGCGTTCTGCGTCACGTGGCCGGAGCGAGCGTAATTGCCCGAGTTCGTTTTCGTTCCGGCGTCGATCGTAAATACGCGTGCACGTATATACCCGCGCCGTTACATGGGAAATCGGCATTATCCTTCTCGCGGTTTGTCTCGCGTCGTGTCGGTCACGGCGTGTTTTAGAGGTTACACGCAGCGGGCTACGCAAGAAGTTTCCCTGAATGGTCGCCGGACGAATTTATGGTCGCATTGTGCGGCTTTTAGGTTTGGTACATAGCACCGTGCTACAATAGGTCTGGATTTCAATACGCGCCGCAGCTACCGTTTGCTGAACTCTAATTGAACTCTGGCTAGAGTCGCTGTTGAATTTTATCTTTATAAAATAAGCAAAAATAAATCTGCTGACTAGGGTATATCCATCGGTCCCATAAGCGAGGGTTTATCTCCAGGGCCTCTAGTGATCTAGTCCTATCTTAACATCTGGGATGCAATGAATGCTTTGCAGGCCCAGGAAGTTGCATTTCTTTGTAACGCCAAGAGTTAAGGATTTCCAGATACTTTTTAGTTTAGTCTCGTCCGCAGTGTCGAGGTGAAAGGACTTCCTTCCGTGTCTCTTAATAAAGTTCGATTTTTCAAAATAATATTAAACTGAGTTATTCATTGACGATACCCCATAAAACCAATAATCGTTGATAGAATTTCGCGCGGCATTTGTTGATACGAGGAAAAAAAGGAACGACGTTTTGCGGATTAAATTCTTTTCTAAATGCTCGAGACGCAGAGATGGCGGGAAACCTCTGGGAACCGCGAGCGTCTTAGAATTTTCCCAAGAGTCGGGCCGCGTTCAGGTTGGCAAATGAAAATAACAAAGCTCTGTCCCATTTTCCAGCGATCCTTTGTACGAGTAATCTGCGGCACGCGCTTTAAAACACGCTTAGGCATCCGAGAGATTTAGCCGCGGTCGTTGTTTGAATATAGCGGACAAGAGAACTGTATGCTCGCGCGCCGGCTGAATGAGAAAAGAGCAATCTGCTGATACGTCTCCGCAAGAATTCATGCGCTGGCGCCAAGAATTCTTTCAGCTACACCCTAGCGGATCGTCGAGTCGACTATAAACGCGGTTCATGCTCAATTAAATGTTTCTCAAGCAATTAATAAAAATATTTCTTCTATGTATAATACTATTCGACGAATTACAGATTTGTTAGAAATCGAATGCCCAATGAATATATTAGGTTGCCCCGTAAGTTTCTTCCCAATTTTTGAAACGAAATTAATATACGATCTGAAAGAAACTTATGGGATAATTCAATACGTGCATTCCCTATTTCTTTCGTTGCTTTACACACCTGTTACAATGAATTTTTAAGTTTTTAAAATGGAAATGTCAGAAGGCAAAAAAAAGTATATTTTCAATATGTGCTCTATATTCACCTTTCGTCATCGTCAGAAATCTACGGAGGCACCTCGTTCCGTTTGTGATAAAAGGTGAAATAGAGCAGGTATTGAAAATTCATTCTTTTTACCCCCTGAAATTACCACTTAAAAAACCTAAAAATTGATTTAAATCAATGAATATCTAAAACAATTGAAACCGATATGTGAGTAAAGCAACAAAAGAAATTACGATTGCACGTATTGGATTATCCCATACGTTTCTTTCGGACCGTGTATTAACTTCTTTTCAAAAATTGGGAAGAAACTTATGGCACAACCTGATAAAATATACAAGAGTTAAAAACGGATGCGGGGCAGAGAGCATAGAAACAAAGGAGTGCCGTTTAGCGATATTGATGGACTCACCATTTCGTCGAGGCTCTTGAGGTCGTTGGTGACTATCTGCGGCTGGGGCCCGTAAATAAGGCACGGCTCCTCCTGGTGCATGTCGGCGTACTCGTCGTCGCTCTCCTCGTTCCCCGCGTTCCCATGGGCGCCGTTCGCCGCTTTGTTCTCGGCCGCGATCTCACGATCGATCTGTCTCTCCATTTGCACGAGCATCGGCGCCAGCATGCCGAATTTGGCCCCGCGCCGCGCTACCTCCAGCAGGCACAGGATCACGTGCCGCTCGTTCTTTCGCAGGATCAGGTCGTCGGTCTCGAATAGAAGGCACTCGATGATCCCGAGGCTGTTGCGGCACCACGCGATAAAGTTCGACACGTTGTCGCGGGCGAAGAATGTGCCGGGCTTCGCGTTCGGCAGGAAGGCCACGTCGCTCAGCTGGCTCATCGGCAGAGCCAGCGAGGAGGTCATCGATCGTGTCATCGAGATCTTACGCGCCTGCCGCCGGGCGACGTACTCCGACGCTGATTTCCTAACATTGTTCGCGTGCTGCAACAGAAAATAATAAATCAGTAAATATCTCAAGAGTGGTTATTCATTTTTAACCCTCTATGGGTCCATGTAACTTTCACATTCTAATTTATCATTATTTTACCAATCTTTATACATAGTCCAGTTCCACTTTATACATACCAGTCTTTATAAAGTGTAAACATTATAGGTCGTTGTTATCTGAGAGTCGCATAGTAAATATATTGCAATAAAATTGTTTAAACGGAACAGTTTTTTTTCATCTGCATATGTAAGTTTATAATTGCTGATTTTTCGTTCCCTTAATTTCTTGCGATTTAAAACAAAAATTCGGCCCGTAGGGGGTTGATTCATTTATCAAATTTAAATTGTCACGAATTAAATATATAGTAGTTCGAATCCCTAGGAATCCCGCTGTTGGAAGCACACGTACTGCGCAGAATTCTAGCTATACCTGTAATACCGTTTCGCACGACTGACATTCACCGGCAGGAACGTTCGCTGATTAAAGAGTCAAACAGACACCAGATAGCATCTTAACACCCGCTAATACTAATTGTTCCATTAATAACACCGGTGACCCCGGGTTTACCGCGCACGGCGAAACGATAAACGGAGCTCTACGACTCCGCCGCGATTTATGTACTTTTATGCCGCGCTACCAGCTGCTTAAGTAACCAGCTGATAATTGGATATATCTCGCGGATGATGTAAATGAGCTTGCAGCGTAACGACTACGCCTAATAACAGGTTTCGCCGCCTGCTCCGACGTTTCACGGCACCCCGTCGACCTGCTGGTCCCCTTTACAACATTTTTCTATCTCGCTCGATTAATTAGGAAGGTATATATGAAGTCGTCGTGAATCACGATGACCTCGTAATCGAGAATTATGCTCGGGACACGGTTATAGAGTAGCGTGCATGCGATTCTCGGTATCGATGCTACGCTGGGAATAAGGGCGGCTATTGTTTCTCAGTATACACAGTTTTCTTTCCTCGATTGAACCGAAAGGGAAATTGGAGTTGATCGAAAGTGAAGCGCGCGATTAAAACTTCGGGAGATCGGCAGACATTCGGGATAGTGACTCAGTTTAAATATTGAACTTAACCCTCTGGCAAAGATCATAGTCCACTTGAATGAACGAGTGTCGCGTTTCCCGTCCTCGATCCAGCTTCGCTCGAAAAAAAAGTTTCGCCAGAAAGGTCAACAGCGGCCATATAAAATATCCAGTATCGGCAGAGATTTCCATTAACGCCTGTCAGCTAGAGTAACATTATACTTCGTCCACAATGAAACGACACTTTTCTCCACCCGTGCGGTTTCCAGACACTCG